>CM064575.1:14384187-14416687 GCA_032716605.1 Paralithodes platypus
GTGGGGTCTTCGTGTGTGTGTGTGTTTTTTTTATTTTTTTTTATTTTTTTTTTATTTTTTTTTATTTATTTTTTGTGTGTGTAAAGCTTGATACAGGTCTAAGGAGAGAACTTAGCGTCACACAAATTACCATTAAGGTTTTCGTTGCTCCATTGTCTTTGGCTGTAGATACTGTGTAGGCTATAATGTAGGCATATACTGTAGGCTATTAATGTGAGGCGATACGTAGGCTATACTGTAGGGCCTATATACTGTATATCATGGCACCATGATAACCTAACTTCGCCTAAACTACGTAACCTAACTTCATCTAACTTAACGCCTTACTTCTCCAATGCCTACTGCACCAAACCCATACACCTTACCTAACTTAGCCTCTTCAAGCTTAAGGGGAGGTTTTTAGTTGATTCCCTAGACTTCCATCAAACTTAAAATTACTCACCCTAGACCCCCTTTCAAGATAAAATTTGTACATTTTTTTGGTTAGAAAATGGTCCCGGTCCGAAGGCCGATTCCCCTTAAATTACAGGCTCGCTATTCGCTCGTCAGGAAAACAATTTACACCTAAGATGGTTACGAATGGTCTTAAAATTGACAGAAATGGGGCGAGGGTTTCTTTCTGTCAAATTATCATCGCCAAACTAATGGGGTCGAACGTCTTTAAAATCTCAAAAGCAATGTGCTAACCATGAGGGGAGAAAGGAGTCAAGGAAAAAAAAATCGCCTCAAGTGGATATGGGCTCCCCTTAACCTAACCTACCTTAACTCTCCGGAGTCCTACTTTCATCCTAACCTATTTCCATCACCTAACCTTAACTTAACCTAACCTAAAACTAACCTAAAACTACCTACTCCTGTGGTTTACTTTGCAGACAGAGTATATCATATTCTCTTACACTCACCTAACCTATTTTGACCTAACTCATACTACCTACACGAAACTACTCACCGTTGATTTACTTTGCCGAACCTATATTAACCTAATCTAACTTCAACCTATTCCTAACCTATTTTGACCTATGCTTGACCTAACTTAACCTCACCTAATCTATCCCCAACCAACCTAACCTAGCTTAATGGGAGTGGCTATTGTAATATTTTGCCTAATATTATAACATATATATATATTTTTTTTTTTTTTTTTCGTTTCATCCCCAGACCTTACCATCAAGCTAAAACAAAATCATCCCTGCCCCCCTATCGAGATAAATTTGTAAATATTTTGGCAGAAAAATTTCCCGGCCGATGTCCGGTTCTTCCTACAATTATAGGCTCGCTTTCGGTCGCCAAGGACGAAAATCAGACGCCTAAATGACACGAAAGGTGCCTAATATTGACAATGAAAATGGGGTGAAAGGTCTTAAAATCGCCCAAACTATTGGGTCGAACTCTTCATAAAATCTGAAAACTAATTGGATTAAAACATGAGGGAGAAAGGGGACAAGGAAAACCGTACCCATCTCCCCTTCAACGTATACCCAGCGGCGACCCGACGACTTCTCTTGCCGGCCGAGTTCTCTCTTCATTCGGACATTCTCTACAGGGCCGAGTTCTCTTCATCGGACTTCACTTACAGGCCGAGTTCTCTTCATCGGACTTCTTTTACAGGCCGAGTTTTCTTCATCGGACTTCTCTTACAGGCCGAGTTCTCTTCATCGGACTTCAATCACCAGGCCGGTGGTATCTTCATCGGACTTCTCTTACAGGCCGAGTTCTCTTCATCGGACTTCTCTTACAGGCCGATTTCTCTTCATCGAACTTCACTCACAGGCCGAGTTCTCTTCATCGGACTTCTCTTACAGGCCGAGTTCTCTTCATCGGACTTCTCTTACAGGCCGAGTTCTCTTCATCGGACTTTTCTTACAGGCCGAGTTCTCTTCATCGGACTTCACTTACAGGCAGAGTTCTCTTCATCGGACTTCTCTTACAGGCCGAGTTCTCTTCATCGGACTTCACTTACAGGCCGAGTTCTCTTCATCGGACTTCTCTTACAGGCCGAGTTCTCTTCATCGGACTTCACTTACAGGCAGAGTTCTCTTCATCGGACTACACTTACAGGCCGAGTTCTCTTCATCGGACTTCACTTACAGGCAGAGTTCTCTTCACCCGACTTCTCTTACAGGCAGAGTTCTCTTCACCCGACTTCTCTTACAGGCAGAGTTCTCTTCACCCGACTTCTCTTACAGGCAGAGTTCTCTTCGTCTGACTTCTCTTACAGGCAGAGTTCTCTTCATCGGACTTCACTTACAGGCAGAGTTCTCTTCATCGGACTTCTCTTACAGGCCGAGTTCTCTTCATCGGACTTCTCTTACAGGCCGACTTCTCCCGCTCAGACCGCTCGCTTGTTTACGTGCTTTTGATTAGCTCGGATACCAGTGGCCCGAGCTGGTGTTTAGCGAATTAATATAATGAGCCGACCTGGGGCTGTCTGGAGGGAGGATCGGCGCTAATATTAAGACATTTGAACATCAGTAACGCTAATGTCGCCAGTGTATTACAGTCACCACTGCATTAAGGGGGATGGTTCACTTTTTGGGCGATTTTTGCATGTATTCGTTATTTTTCTAGTTTCCTCCCTAGACCTCCATCAAATTATAAAAAAAAAAACATCCATTAGATCCCCCTTCTAGATTAATTGGTACATTTTTCGGTAGAAAAATGTACCGGCCAAAGGCCGGTTCTTCCAACATTACAGGCTCACTATCGTTCGCCAGGGAAAAAATCGACACCTAAATAGCACGACAGGTCTAAATATTGACGAAGAAATAGGGGCGAAAGGTCTTAAAATCGACTAACTAATGGGGCAAACATCTTAACATCTGAAAACTAACGGGGTTAAACATGAGGGAGAAAGTGGTCCAGAAAACAGGCCCATCCCCCCTTAAGGGGAGGTTTTTGTTTATTCTAGAACCTCCTCCTCCCGCATGTTGAGCCCCATTAGTTTTGAGATTTGATGACGTTCGACCCCATATTTTGGCGATATATTTGTCAATATTAAGACTTTTCGTCCCATTTAGGTGTCGATTTTTTCCTGATAAGCGACAGCGAGCTTGTAATTCAGGACCAGGACATTCGTTTTACCGACAAATATACCAATTTATCTCGAAGGGGGATCTTGGGGGCGTTTTTTTTAAAGCTTGATGAAAGTCTAGGGAGCAAATTAAAAAAACAAAAAAAACAAAAAAATGAATATATAATTATAGTGTATATAAAAAAAGTCACCGCAACATTAACTCTTTCACGCTTTTATGACACAGAGGTTGCCAGATTAGCAATAAGAAATTGAGTTCTCTCACTCTTATAATTACCTCTCCAAAATTAGTTTTCTGCCCACAGCTAACTCAAAGACAACTGCAGAGGTTGAAATAACTAAACTAACGGTTTCTAAATACCCCTGATGATAACAAAGGTTTTAAAGTATCCCTAATAGGCTCAAAATCGCGTCATAAGCGTGAAAGGGTCTTCAAAATCATAAGCGTGAAAGGGTTAAAGTCGCCACTTCAATATAATTCCCATCGGCCCTAATCTTAATAATAATAGTATACTTTCATTATAGACAATAACACAGGTTATATCCATTACTTTCAGTTTATTACAGGTTATATCCATTACTTTCAGTTTATTACAGGTTATATCCATTACTTTCGTTATAGACAATAACACAGGTTATATCCATTACTATAATTGAGACGGTACAGATGGTACCGTAATGGTGAATTGATTGGCGACCATTATGACTATAGTCTGTTTGTTTCCAGCTGATGGTACATTGAATCCCTTAGTAACTGATTTCTCGATACTTAAAGGACAAATATGAAACTACTATGGCTGTGCGTCGTATTAATGCCATGTTTTCATAATTAACAGCATATTTCGCTACAAAATCTACCTTATAACCGAGTAAACAAAGAGAGAACATGTCAATTTAGTCTCCGCTGGAAAAAAATAGACTATAGTGATGACTGGAGTGTAGTGGGGGTGTCTGTGCTATTGACGTTATAAAGCACCCGCCATGTTGTAGACCAAGTGTCGTAAGTGCCTCAGTCAGTGGCTATCTGTTATTTGTGTTGGTGGTGTAATGGTTTAGATATTTATGTTCTGGGTGTGGTGTCCCCAGTTCGAATCCCGGGATGATCATATGCTTTCATCAGTTTATTCTAGTGCATTGGGGTTTATAATGGAGGATTAATGTTAAGAACGGGGTGTTCCTTCAGGGGAGATTTCCACTTGAGGGATTTTTTTATTTACCCCTTTCTCCCTCATGTTTAGCCCCATTGCTTTTGAGATTTTAAGACGTTCGCCACATTAGTTTGGCAATTTTAAGAACTGTTGCCCCATTTATGTTACTTTTAAGACCTTTCGTGCCATTTAGGTGTCGATTTTTTCCTGGCGAGCGATAGCGAGCCTGTAATTTAAGAGGAACCGGCCTTCGGCCGGGAAATTTTTCTACCGAAAAATGTACAAATTTATCTTGAAAGGAGGTCAAGGGGGTGTAATTTCAAGCTTGATGGAAGTCTAGGAAACACACTAAAAACCTCCCCTTAATCTCTCTTTTATATCAATGTGTCTCTCTTCTTTCAATAATATTCTGTCCTTTGTTTCTCTTAATGTATCGGTATTTTCTCTCAATGGTGTTCCTCTTTTCAATCAACGTGTCCATCTTGTCTCTCGTGTTGCGCTTGTGATCACTCGCGACATTACGAGAATAGAACCGAAAGGAAGAAAACAGTCTCGTAGAATGATTACAGATTACAAACTAGCTACCGTATTCTATCGAGGTCATCCAAAATCCCAACCTGATTATATCTATATATCTATATACTCGGCCCAGTCCCCACTTTTCCTTAAAAAAAAAGAAAAACAAAAAAAACAAAAAAACAAAAAGAGTGGGGCGACTCAAGACAGAGCCAGAATAGGGTCAACACAGAGCATAACATAAAACAATGAACACATAAAAACAAAATATAAATTCACACACATCTAGGTTATCCAGGAGAAGACCCAGAGACCAGGGGTCACGAAGGTCCCTGATTATTTTACGTAACCCAAAACCTCTTTCACCACGAGCAAGTGCTATTGTACTTAAGCTGAACATTTATTAAGGGGGTGACCTGCTCTTTTTTCTCTCTTTCTCTGGCTTGTATCCATTTGGCCCCATTCAGCCTACTGTTTAAGACGTTTGTCCCAATCCAAGTGTCGATTTATTTCTGGCGAGCGATAGCGAGCCAGCAGTGTATGGAGAAATCCGGCTTTGCCGGAGAAATTTTTCTATCGAAAAATTTACAAATTTGGCCTGCTGACAAGAACATTACAACAAATATGTTGACCTGGTCTTCTCCCTACAGATGGCTTGCCCGCCTCTCGTTATGTAGCTGCCGATACCCGCCCTCGTGAGCAGCTTAAACCGTGGCAGGTGAACCTTTTATATTCACAGTGTAAGAATATATAACAATATATAACAATAGGATGAGCTCACCTCAATGGTATCTTCATTGGTGGAGCACAAACGGCTTCACGGACCTTTACAAAAAAAAAGACAGCAAAAACACGCTAACAGTATTGTTTTTGTTGAAGTTTGTTAGTTAAGGGAGCCCGCCTCGTTTTTTTTTTTTTGTCTCTCTCTCTCTGGGTTGTATTCATTCGGCCCCATTCAGCCTACTGTTTTAAGACGTTTATCCCCATCCAGGTGTCGATTTTTTCCTGGCGAGCGGCAGCGAGCCAGCGTATTTTTTATAATGTATTTGTCAGCAGGCTAAATTTGTACACTTTTCGATAGAAAAATTTCTCCGGCGAAGCCGGATATCTCCATACAATGCTGGCTCGCTGTCGCTCGCCAGGAATAAATCGACACCTGGATGGGGATAAACTTCTTAAAACAGTAAGCTGAATGGGGCCGAATGGATACAACCCAGACAAAGAGAGAAAAGGAGAGGACAAAAAGCAGGTCACCCCCCTTAAGAAAAATCTACAAAACTTAACGGACTTAAAGTAATTTGCAGATGACCACGAACATAATACAACGTGCAGGTATTTTGTCGTCTATTAAAGAGGTGTCACACGAGCGCTTTTTCCGTCAATTATTACGGGCAATTGTAGTCTGGCAGCTTCAAAATTTATGTTACATCAGAAATCAACCAGCTAACATAATCTACATTCAGGGAGCCCAGACGGTATTGTGCAGCATAATTTACTGGTTCGGCTCAACGGTTTAAGGAGGGGGTTTAGTTTGCTCTCTAAACCTCTAT
This sequence comes from Paralithodes platypus, assembly GCA_032716605.1. Classification (NCBI taxonomy): domain Eukaryota; kingdom Metazoa; phylum Arthropoda; class Malacostraca; order Decapoda; family Lithodidae; genus Paralithodes; species Paralithodes platypus. Next base: position 14,390,433 of record CM064575.1, read on the forward strand.
CAAGCTTAAAAAAACACCCACAAGACCCCCCCCCTTCGTTATAAATTTGTACATTTTTCGGTAGAAAAATGTCTCCTCTTCAAATACAGGCTCGCTATCGCTCGCCAGGAAAAAAATCGACACCTAAATGGCACGAATGGTTAATGTTGGCAAAGAAATGGGGCAACAGGTCTGAAAATCGCCAAACTAATGGGGCGCATGTCTTGAAATCTCATAACTAATAGGGCTAAACATGAGGGAGGAGGAGGAGTCGAAAAACCAACTGCCTGCCCTTAAGTCTATAGTTTCTGAAGAACCATCAATGTGTAAAAAGATACCTAGAAAAAAAAACATGGAAAATTGCCGGAAAAAACGCTCGTGTGACACTGGCTTTATTGACTTGTAATCTCTCTCTCTCGCTCGCGCCTTCTTCTTTGCTATCCTTTCCTTCCACTGTACCTTACTCTCGGGTTAGCTATCTCTACTAGAATTCAGTCCTGCAAACCACCTCGCTGGGAATGGGCTTCCCCGTAAGGTTATGTGGTCAGTTGATCTATGTAAACTATAGTCAAATATCTCGAAACCCGCGACTGATTTGTAAATGAATAACTTTCTTTGCTATCCTTTCTTCACACTGTCCCCTTACTACTTCTCTGCCACGGTTAGTTCTACTAGAATTCAGTCCTTACCCACTCTAACCACCTCGCTGGACACTGGATCGTAAAGTGTCTGTGTGGTAGTGAAAGCAACCTATAAGGGTCACTAAATCTTTCTCTCTCTCGCCTTCTTCTTTGCTATCCTTTCCTTCCACTGTACCTTACTCTCGGGTTAGCTATCTCTACTAGAATTCAGTCCTGCAAACCACCTCGCTGGGATCGTAAGGTCTGTGTGGTCAGTGTATCTATGTAAATATATTTAAATCTCTCTCTCTCTCATTCTCACTCTCACTCTCTCTCTCATTCTCACTCTCTCTCTCTCATTCTCACTCTCTCTCTCTCTCTCACTCTCACTCATTCTCTCTCTCTCTCTCACTCATTCTCTCTCTCTCTCTCTCTCTCTCTCTCTCACTCTCTCACTCTCTCACTCTCTCTTACATGCACCCGGCGCCAGCACACAACCACGGCAAAACACCACCGATATGCAAATGTAAAAGATGCAATCAGCGGGTTCTTTATGTGACCAATACATAGCCCAGAATCTAAAAATCAGCCCTGCGTTAAGCCGGTATCACACGAGAGCTTTTATAGTCAACATTCGATGATTAACATTTTTCTGGCAACATTTCTGGAATAGTTTGCACTGGTATCGGAAACTAGACTGATAGTAGATGAATTTAGGCAACCGAAATATTATATATGTTGACCACGTAAGCTGCCAGATCAGTGTTGAGGTTAAATGTTGAGTGAAAAAACGCTCGTGTGATACCGCCTTTAGACCCAGCCCAGCCTGAACATAAACTCCGGTAATATTCAAAACACCTGCGCACGGTAGCCCAAAGTTGACCAGGTAAGGGGCAGGTGGAGTTAAGGGGATTTTTTTTTTTTTTTTTTTTTTTTTTAAATCCATGTATTTAAGCATTGTTTAGTTTCATCGCTAGACCTGCATCAAGCTAACGCCCCCACCCTAACCCCCCCCCCCCACCCCCACCCCCTTCGAGATAAATTTGTACATTTTTCGGTAGAAAAATGTCTTGGCCACAGTACGGTTCCTCCTATAATTGCAGGCTCGCTCTCGCTCGCCAGGAAACAATCGACCCGTAAATGGCACAAAAGATCCTAATATTGACAAAGAAACGAGGTGAAAGGTCATATAATCGCCAAACTAGTGGGCCGAACGTCTTAAAATCTGAAAACTAATGGGGCTAAACATAAGGGAGACGGGTGGGCAGTAAAACCCAACCCTCCCCCCTTAATTTGAGTGTCTTGCTGAAAGACTACCCTGCCCCTCCTCCACCACTACCTAATTATGTCGCATTACCCTCCATCAGACCCCCCCCCCCCCCTTCTCTCTCTCTCTCTCTCTGGGTAGTTTGATGTCTGCCGACCCTAACAGCTGACCCCCCCCCCCCTGTCCTTGGCCATTAGGATTATGTAAATGTCATCACGATTTTTACATGGAAGGAAAATCAATAATGAAACCGACGTAGATTGGCTTAGTATCTAGTCATATATATATATATATATATATATATATATATATATATATATATATATATATATATATACAGTATACTGTATATTCCATTTTTCCACCTGCCGGAGAAATTGAATTCCTTAGCAGCTGTTTCTCAATACTTAAAAGAATAGAAACTGGGATGTCTCTACCCCACATTCATACCACGTTTTTATAATTGGCAACAAAACCTTCGTAATAGGTAAATAATCAAGATGGAGACACAGTAATTGACCGCCAGCCGAAAAAACAGAAAACCGCGTCTGGCTACTCGTGTAATCAACCGAGCGTGAAAATTCTAAATGGTGGTGAGCAAAGCAGCCAATCGTGCACACAAAAAAAAAAAAAAAAAACGGCCATAGGTTACCACTGAGGCTATTATGATGATGCACAGACCGCTACCGAATTGCTTAAGGGGGGGGGGGGGTCACCGTTTTTTTGTTTTATCTTTCTCTCCTTTTCTCTCTTTCCCTGGCTTGTATGCATTCGGCCCTATTCAGCCTACTGTTTTAAGACGTTTACCCCCATCCAGATGTCAATATTTTCCTGGCGAGAGTTAGCGAGCCAGCGTATATATATTTTTGTTTTGATAGCAAGCTAAATTTGTACATTTTTCGATAGAAAAATGTCTCTGGTCCGGATTTCTCCATACAATGCTGGCTCGCTATCGCTCGGCAGGAAAATATGAACACCTGGATGGGGGTAAGCGTCCTAAAACAGTAGGGTGGATGGGGCCGAATGGATACAAGCCAGAGAAAGAAACAAGAAAGCGTGGTGGGCTCCCTTAACGCGATTAGTTTATACTCGTGTGCCCGGCCGATGTTCCCGTCAGGTTGGATCTTTTAACGATTCTCGGTTCATTATCGACCCGTTCAGTACGGTGACAGGCTTTTCATTATTTTCTGTGGCAACTATTAGGCGATTCTATGTAGCTTAGGATTATTTATTTTTTTATTTATTTTTTTTTTGGTGAGTCTACAGGTCAAAAGATTACAGATTCTCTCAATTAATCCTTTTAGATACCATATATCCTTCCTAAGTAAGTTTCATAAAATCGTCTAAATGCAGCTGAAATAAATAACAGCAAAAAGGTCGCCGGTACTATAAGGGTTAAGTATACGGAGAGTTTCGCCCAATTAGCTGACGATTTTCTCTTGGCGAGCGGTAACGAACCAGTGCGGTAACATTTGCGTAATTTCGAGAGATCTCACTCGCATATTGAGTAGAAAGGTGGACAAATTGAGAGAAAGGATGGACAAATTGAGAGAAAGGATGGACAAATTAAGAGAAAGGTGGACAAATTGAGAGAAAGGATGGACAAATTAAGAGAAAGGATGGACAAATTAAGAGAAAGGATGGACAAATTAAGAGAAAGGATGGACAAATTAAGAGAAAGGATGGACAAATTGAGAGAAAGGATGGACAAATTAAGAGAAAGGTGGACAAATTGAGAGAAAGGATGGACAAATTGAGAGAAAGGATGGACAAATTGAGAGAAGATACGGACAAATTAAGAGAAGATACGGACAAATTGAGAGACAAGATGGAGACATTGAGAGAAAGGATGGACAAATTGAGAGAAACTATGGACAAATTGAGAGAAACTATGGACAAATTGAGAGAAACTATGGACAAATTGACAGAAACTATGGACACATTGAGAGAGAATATGGACAAATTGAGAGAGAATATGGACAAATTGAGAAAGAAGATGGACAAATTGAGAGAGAAGATGGACAAATTTAGAAAAGATGGACAAACTGACAGAAACGATGGACAAATTAAGAGAGAAGATGGACAAAGTGAGAGAGAAGATGGACAAACTGACAGAAACGATGGACAAATTAAGAGAGAAGATGGACAAAGTGAGAGAGAAGATGGACAAACTGACAGAAACGATGGACAAATTGAGAGAAATGATGGACAAACCGAGATAATTTGATAGCCATATTGATAGAAAATCTAGACAAATTCAGAGAAAGGTTGGATCAATTGAGAGGAAAGATTGGTAAGGGGAGATGGGCCTCTTTTGTCTATTAATTCATTTATTCCTTTGTCTTAGTTTCCTCGCTAGACCTCCATTAAGCTTAGAAAAACAACCCTAGATCCCCCTTCAAGATAAATTTGTACATTTTTCGGTTTCCTCTTAAAATTTCAGGCTCGCTATCGCTCGCCAGGAAACATCGACACCTAAATGGCACGAAAGGTCTTAAAATTGACAAGGAAATGGGGCGAAAGGTGTTAAAATCGCCAAACTAATGGGCCGAACGTCTTATTATCTCAACACAAATGGGGCTTAACACGAGGGAGAAAGGGGACCAGAAAAAGACCCATCTCCCCCTAAATTGGTAGAGAAGGCCATGAGATAACCCCTTGACTGAAGTACGGGCATGGCTACAACACTTGGGTTACAACATGGCTGCCGGTTTATATCAATAAACCCGGTATCACACGAGCCCTTTTTCACTCAACATTTATCCTCAACACTGGTCTAGCAGCTTATGAGGTCAACATTAAATATTTTGTCTGTTACCTAAATTCATCTATCATCAATAGCCGTTTAATTGAGATTATGATGAATAATTGACCCCCTGTGATGTCTAACGAAGGCATAATGGTTTTCTGAAGAATTGAATCAATGGGAGATATTAATTTAGGGATGATATTAATGCAGTGGCGATATTAATACATTGGCGATATTTATACATTGGCGACTTTATTGCAATGTAGACTTTAATGCAGTTGTTTCATTAATGCAGTGGTTTCATTAATGCAGTGGCGACTTTAATGCAGTGACGACTTTATTGTGCAGTGACTACTTTAATGTAGTGACGATATTATAACAATCGCGACTTTGACGCAATGTCAACTTTAATGTACGGGAAACTGTAATGCTGGGTCAACTTTAATGCAGTGGCGATATTAATACAGTACGTGGCGACTTTATTGCAATGTCAACTTTAATGCAGTGGCGATATTAATACAGTACGTGGCGACTTTATTGCAATGTCAACTTAATAAATGCAGTGGCGATGTTAATACAGTACGTGGCGACTTTATTGCAATATCAACTTAATGCAGTGGCGATATTAATACAGTACGTGGCGACTTTATTGCAATGTCAACATAATGCAGTGGTTTCGTTAGTGCAATGGCAACTTTAATGCAGGGGCGACTTTAATGTAGTGGTGACTAATGCAGTGGTGACTTTAATGTAGTGGTGACTTTAATGCAGTGGTGACTTTAATGTAGTGATGACTTTAATGCAGTGATGACTTTAATGTAGTGATGACTTTACTGCAGTGGTGAATTTAATGTAGTGGTGACTTTAATGCAGTGGTGACTTTAATGCAGTGGTGACATTAATGTAGTGGTGACATTAATGTAGTGGCGACTTTAATGCAGTGGTGACTTTAATGTAGTGGTGACTTTAATGCAGTGGTGACTTTAATGTAGTGGTGACTTTAATGCAGTGGTGACTTTAATGTAGTGGTGACTTGTAATGCAGTGATGACTTTAATGTAGTGATGACTTTAATGCAGTGATGACTTTAATGCAGTGATGACTTTACTGCAGTGATGACTAATGCAGTGATGACTAATGCAGTGATGACTTTACTGCAGTGATGACTAATGCAGTGATGACTAATGCAGTGATGACTTTAATGCAGTGATGACTTTAATGCAGTGATGACTAATGCAGTGATGACTAATGCAGTGATGACTTTAATGCAGTGATGACTTTAATGCAGTGATGACTTTAATGTAGTGATGACTAATGCAGTGATGACTTTAATGCAGTGATGACTTTAATGTAGTGGTGACTTTAATGCAGTGGTGACTTCAATGCAGTGGTGACTTTAATGCAGTGGTGACATTAATGCAGTGGTGACTTTAATGCAGTGATGACTTTAATGCAGTGATGACTTTAATGCAGTGATGACTTTAATGTAGTGGTGACTTTAATGCAGTGATGACTTTAATGCAGTGATGACTTTAATGCAGTGATGACTAATGTAGTGATGACTTTAATGCAGTGATGACTTTAATGCAGTGGTGACTTTAATGCAGTGGTGACTTTAATGCAGTGATGACTTTAATGCAGTGATGACTTTAATGCAGTGATGACTTTAATGTAGTGGTGACTTAAATGCAGTGATGACTTTAATGCAGTGGTGACTTTAATGCAGTGATGACTTTAATGCAGTTATGACTTTAATGCAGTGATGACTTTAATGTAGTGGTGACTTTAATGCAGTGATGACTAATGTAGTGGTGACTTTAATGCAGTGATGACTTTAATGCAATGATGACTTTAATGCAGTGATGACTTTAATGTAGTGGTGACTTTAATGCAGTGGTGACTTTAATGCAGTGATGACTTTAATGCAGTGGTGACTTTAATGCAGTGGTGATATTAATGCAGTGGTGACTTTAATGTGGTGATGACTTTAATGCAGTGATGACTTTAATGTACTGGTGACTTTAATGCAGTGATGACTTTAATGCAGTGGTGACTTTAATGCAGTGGTGACTTTAATGCAGTGATGACTTTAATGTAGTGGTGACTTTAATGCAGTGATGACTTTAATGCAGTGGTGACTTTAATGCAGTGGTGACTTTAATGTAGTGGTGACTTGTAATGCAGTGATGACTTTAATGTAGTGATGACTTTAATGTAGTGATGACTTTAATGCAGTGATGACTAATGCAGTGATGACTTTACTGCAGTGATGACTAATGCAGTGATGACTAATGCAGTGATGACTTTACTACAGTGGTGACTTTAATGCAGTGGTGAATTTAATGCAGTGATGACTTTAATGCAGTGATGACTTTAATGCAGTGATGACTGTAATGCAGTGATGACTTTAATGCAGTGATGACTTTAATGCAGTGATGACTTTAATGCAGTGATGACTGTAATGCAGTGATGACTTTCATCCAGTGATGACTTTAATGAAGTGATGACTTTAATGCAGTGGTGACTTTATTACAGTGGTGACTTTAATGCAGTGGTGACTTTAATGCAGTGATGACTTTAATGCAGTGATGACTTTAATGCAGTGATGACTTTAATGCAGTGATGACTTTAATGCAGTGATGACTTTAATGTAGTGGTGACTTTAATGCAGTGATGACTTTAATGCAGTGATGACTTTAATGTAGTGATGACTAATGTAGTGATGACTTTAATGCAGTGATGACTTTAATGCAGTGGTGACTTTAATGCAGTGGTGACTTTAATGCAGTGATGACTTTAATGCAGTGATGACTTTAATGCAGTGGTGACTTTAATGTAGTGAGGACTTTAATGTAGTGAGGACTTAAATGCAGTGATGACTTTGATGTAGTGAGGACTTTAATGCAGTGATGACTTTAATGCAGTGATGACTTTAATGCAGTGATGACTTTAATGTAGTGGTGACTTTAATGCAGTGATGACTAATGTAGTGGTGACTTTAATGCAGTGATGACTTTAATGCAGTGATGACTTTAATGCAGTGATGACTTTAATGCAGTGATGACTTTAATGTAGTGGTGACTTTAATGCAGTGGTGACTTTAATGCAGTGATGACTTTAATGCAGTGGTGACTTTAATGCAGTGGTGACATTAATGCAGTGGTGACTTTAATGTAGTGATGACTTTAATGCAGTGATGACTTTAATGTACTGGTGACTTTAATGCAGTGATGACTTTAATGCAGTGGTGACTTTAATGCAGTGGTGACTTTAATGCAGTGATGACTTTAATGTAGTGGTAACTTTAATGCAGTGATGACTTTAATGCAGTGGTGACTTTAATGCAGTGGTGACTTTAATGTAATGATGACTTTAATGCAGTGGTGACTTTAATGCAGTGGTGACTTTAATGCAGTGATGACTTTAATGTAGTGGTGACTTTAATGCAGTGGTGACTTTAATGCAGTGATGACTTTAATGCAGTTGTAATTTTAGTGTAGTGGTGACTTTAATGCAGTGGTGACTTTAATGCAGCGGTGACTTTAATGCAGCGCTGACTTTAATGCAGTTGTGATTTTATTGTAGTGGTGACTACCTTAGAACCCACAAGCGGGGTGTGTGATACCCCAGAAAGGTGTGCAAAATGCATTATTTCGGGGTCAGCGTATGACGTCAGCAGCCAGCTGCTTGGTGAAGGGTGCTAAAGTTAGTCTGAGTCAAGCTCTGGTGGAGGCAGGTGTTGCTCAGCTAGCTCCCTTCCTCCACACTTTACAGCTCCCTTGGGGTATCTCACACCCCAATTCTTGCTTTAGATATCTGTAACTCTGAAATTAAAGTTTTAACCTGTCGTTTAACTCGAGAAATGAGAAGCTATGACAGTTGAAGGTGCTCGCGGTGCGAAGGTATTGGCTTCAATTCTGGCGAAAATCGTCATATTTACCATATATAACATTATTACTTCTCCCTATGTGCCTATTTTACTTTTAATATGAACATATGAACATTGAAGAGCAATAAAAGAAGTGCTAACGGCAATTGGCTGGTGAAAAACTTATATTTTAGCAGCGCATTCGTAATTTGAGGGGGACCAGCGAGAGACGTACATCCATTCTCTCCACCGTCTCGTATGCTACTGAGACGGCTAGAGGATGTTTGAGACTGGCTAAAGGGTCGGAGAAAGACTCCCCGATACTCCTCCTTCTCTCCCAGCCGTTCCCGCGCGAAAATACTCTATAAATATCAGGAATAATAGAGAAAATACCCGGTAATTGAGGAAGGGGGTAGAGAGGGTGAGAAAGGAGGGGAAGGGAGGGGGGGGGGGGACATATGTGGAGGAGTGATAGGAGGTATGGGGGGAATTATCTCACTTTATCACATATTGCTTTGTTTTGAGTGCCAGTGGGGAGTTTTGAAAGTTTTTTTTATGTGTTGGCTCTATAGAGGACGCTCACTGTTCACCAGCAAAACCTTTCGAAAGGATGCTCACCGTTCTTGGGTTAAATGCTGAATACTAATGCACCTGTTGTAACTGTATAACCATCATATTGTGTCTTGATTAATTCCCCATCATTGTATGGTTGATTTACAGTGATTTGACAGTATTTACCTTTTTATACGAATGTTTCTAATACATTGTGTTTCTCTACTTTTCAACAGGTAAGCATGGATGTTCTTGGTGTTTTGGGGTCCACAGTCGGTTCCCCCATCATCAGGCCCAGCCTCTAATGTTTCAACTAGTTTGGTCAGTAATATATTTTGTAATTAATTTTTATATCATTTTTATATCATTTTTTGTTGTTGTTTTTAATTTCATACCAAAGTGCCTGCTAATTTTACTACTCATGGAAACTTGCTCAAATATACTTCAGATGATGGCCAGAAAGGCAAAGATTATTTTTGTACCATTGGAGGCTAAATATAATTCATACATATATTTTTATGAATATTTTATCTGTGGGGTATGCTGTACCCCACTTTGTCCCAGTTACAAGAGCTTCTCGGTTCTATGGTTAATTATGACAAGGTTTTTATGACAAAGTATTCATGGGAGTAATTATATATTTATTAGTCTTTTCAGTATTCAATGTCTCATATTTGTCATTATATTCCGGCTATGATTAGAAGGTATTATTAAGCTTGGGAAGGGTCTGTGTCATTCAAACTTCTAATTATTATGATGTATGTTTACCATTTACATTTTAAAGGTACCGGTACTTCTTATGGTGAATATATAGTAAATTATATCGTGTGTCCAGGTATTTGACCCCAACGTTCCTTGAATTTGGCTCTTTGTCGCTCTTTTAGCTTGGGGAGTGAGGGAGGGGGTACTCGCTACAGGCAGCCTGCCTTTTGTGTCCTTCATACACACACGGAAAAAATTGCAATAGTTGTACTGTATTTGCATAACAGATAGAGGACTCTTATGAATGACTCACACCCTGATTCAGTAGTTCGTCGACAAGCATGATGATAAAGAGAGAAACACATTTATTTGACAGTGAGTGATAAATAGAGGAACTTATTAATTTGACAGAGTACAAAGGAGTACAAAGGAAATCAAGCAACAACAGATCGAGCGACCCCTCATGGCTGCTTTCCCTCCAAAACACTGATGGTCAAGTGTCCAAAAAGTGGTTTAGAGTGGGCAAGGGAAAAATGGAAAGGGAAGACTGCTCTGGGACAAATGTCCGTGGCAGGATTAGGAGATGTTTGTAGGGACAGTTGTTAATAATATAATAGAGGAAAAATAAGAAAAATAAATTGAGGAACTTATTAATTTGACAGCGAATGAAAAAGAAGTATACTCAATAATTTTAGAATGGGTCATATAAAGAGAGAAACACATTACATTAACAGTGATAAAGAAAGAAACACATTAAATCGACAGTGAGTGATAAAGAGAGGAACAACTAAATTTGGCAATGAGTGATAAAGAAACTCATTAATTCGACAATGAGCGATAAACAGAGGAATACATGAATTTGACATGAGCGATAAACAGAGGAAGCCATTAATTTTACAATGAGCGATAACGAGAAAAACATAAAATTAACAGTGATATAGAGAGGAACACGTTCATTTGACAGTGAGTGAAAATTAATAGTTATAGAGTGAGTGGAGATAACAGAGATCTGTATAAATAATGATTCATCTTTAATTGATGAAGTTTTGCATACAAGTTTTTGAAGACTTTTGCAATGCTGTGGGTGTGTGTGTGTGTGTGTAATAATAATAATAATAATAATAATAATAATAATAATGGTTTATTTCAAGCCGGCAGCCAATGGGGCTGAAAATACACAGACTTAACCTAGATCTTATCCTAAGGGATCAACAGACTGATCCTGGCTGCTAACGAGGGCGCCTACATACTGCCGAGGGAGTAGGACGTGGGCAGGAAACTTTGTGGGCCCCCCGAGTCGGTCCGTCCAGACCTTGCCTTCACGGCCAGGGAATTTTTTTGAAAGAACTTCCACTGCCGGCGCGTGGGATCGAACCCCCGACACTGTACTAAGCGCGCTCTGCCACCGTGACCGTGTGTGTGTGGGGGTGGGGGGGGGCGAGTAATAGCATACATATACTGTACTGTAACAAATTGCTAAACACATCAACTCCTTCAACACGATGGCGTCTATTTAATATTATTCTGGCTACTCCTAAACGATTTAATTAAGAAGTTATTAGTACAATAATTAGTATATTGCACACTGATTGTAATTAGTAGTTTTGTTAAAGTACACAATTATGCTCTATATTCATAAACAAATGTGACATGTTCTGAACGACAATTCCACTATATCCAAATAGCTTAGCAATATTTGTGTTAAGGGAGCCCACCTCGCTTTTTTACTCTTTCTCTCCCTCTCTCTTTGGTTTGTATCCATTTGGCCCCATTCAGCCTACGGTTTTAAGACGTTTACCCCCATCCAAGTGTCAATATTTTCCTAGCGAGCGGTAGCGAGCCTGCATATAATATATATTTTTGTTTTGACAGCAAGCTAAATTTGTACATTTTTCCGGCGAAGCCGGATTTAGCCATACAATGCTGGCTCGCTATCGCTCGCCAGGAAAAAATTGACACCTGGATGGGGATAAACGTCTTAAAACAGTTGGCTAAATGGGGCCGAATGGATACAAGCCAGGGAAAGAGAGAAAAGGAGAGAAAGATAGACAAAAGCAGGTGACCCCCCTTAACATTATAAAATGTTATTCAAGTTAGGATTTTTTTTCTTTTTTCTATATTCCAACTACTCCCACTCGGGCATAGGCTGATAGCCTTTACACTCTACCGCTGAACACGGTGAGGCCCGTGAGGTCTTTTTCCAGTCTAGGGACATGCGAAGCACCTATTCACGGCTCGAACCCAACTCCATCTCTGAAGCTGCTTCGCCTCTGCGCTTCACAGTCTCACTCCCCAGGCTCGGACCCTCACTCTCAGAACGCCACCTATTGAGCAATTAACTCACTAAGCATTGCCCCCCTGTAGCATATTTTGAATATGGGGAATATTCATACAATGCTATTTAAGCAGGGAACAATGAGGGTATTTTGTTTTGGCATTTCGGTGTGCTGTGGTAATGCACTGAAACTAGGTACAGCACAAATTCCATCCCAATAATATCTTCCCATTGACATATTGGGATTCGAACCCGGGTCCATTGGATTACCAGTCCAGTGGCAAGACCACTCTGCCACACTTCCCCTCTAGGGGGGACCTCTAGGACTGCTGTAAAAATGAAAAATAAAACCTGAATTAATCTTCTAAAGGGTTTTCCTGAACAGCATAAAGTTGTCTAATGAAAGATGGAATAAAATTATAACTGTGTCATCATATTGAAGAGGTAATTAAGGGGAGGTTTTTAGTTTGTTCGCTAGACCTCCATCAACTTTAAAATGATACCCCCTAGACCCTCTTTCAAGATAAATGTGTACATTTTTCGGTAGAAAAATGTCCAGGCCGAAGGCCGGATCCTCTTAAATTACAGGCTCGCTATCGCTCGCCAGGAAATAATCGACACCTAAATGGCACGAAATGTTCTAAAATTGGCAGAAATGGGTCGAAAGTTCTTAAAATCGCCAAACTAATGGGGCGAACGTCTTAAAATCTCAAAATCAATGGAGCTAGACATGAGGGAGAAAGGGGTCCCGAAAAAAATCCCTTAAGTGGAAATTGACCCTTAATAGTCAAGAGATATAATTCAAGTGAAAGTTTGGTGATTACTGTCATTTTCATCTTTACATTACGTTAGCTGTGTCTTGAGATGTTAACCAAACTATATAGAGGAAATACTAGATATAGGCCTAGTGAGAGAGAGAGAGAGAGACAGAGAGAGAGAGAGAGAGAGAGAGAGAGAGAGAGAGAGAGAGAGAGAGAGAGAGAGAGAGAGAGAGAGAGAGAGAGAGAGAGGAGAAAAAACGGACAAAGCAAAAATCAAGGGGAGGTTTATGGTTTTTTCTGGCCCCTCCTCTCCCTCATGTTTAGCCTCATCAGTAAAACGCTTGAGTTAATACACTTTTCCTAAAGTGAACGAAACACGTTAAGTGTTATCCAAAATAAAATTAAAAAGTTGGCATGGTATTGAACTGGTTAAGGGGGCCCACCTTGTATTATTTTTGTCCTCCTTTTCTCTCTTTCTCTGGGTTGTATTCATTCGGCCCTATTCAGCCTACTGTTTTAAGACGTTTATTCCCATCTAGGTGTTGATTTTTTGCCTGGCGAGCGGTAGCGAGCCAGCATATTTCTTATGTTATTTTGTAAGCAGGCTAAGTTTGTAAATTTTTCGATAGAAAAATGTCCCCGGCAAAGCCGGATTTTTCCATACAATGATGGCTCGCTATTGCTCGCCAGGAATAAATCGACTCCTGGATGGGGATACACGTCTTAAAACAGTAGGCTGAAAGGGGCCGAATGGATACAAGCCAGAGAAAGAGAGAACAGGAGAGAACAAAAGCAGGTGACCCCCCTTAACGGTATCAGAGCTTCTACAGATTTGTCTGGAGATCTTAACTTCGGCCCCTTTTTTCCTTTTATGTTCCTTGTGTGTGTGTGTGTTTTTTTTTTCTATCTTTTTTTTTCCTTAGGGTCTGGGGTGTTGCGCAGTTAGACCTTGGATACCAACACCCGTTTTCATTGGCCAGTTGGCGAGATCCGTCATTGGTCAACGTAGATCACAGTGTGGGATTGAGGGCGGTGATTGGTCGATGGGCTTAGATTGTATAAGAAGGTGGGAGTCGCGATTGGTCAGTGAGGGTTCGACGCGTGGGAGGGGGAGGAGAAGGGATGGGGATTGTGGGGGAGGGCTCGAACGTGATTGGTGTTCAAAGGGGGAAGTGAACGGCTGGTGAAAACAATGATTGGACGTTAAGCAGACGGGTGTAGGAGGCTATTTAAGGGGAAGGGGGGGGGGGGGGGGGGGGGAGCTAGGCGGGGGGTATGAAGGGGGGCGTCTTTATGTGGACAGATGACCAAAGGAGTAGGAAGTGTGTGTGTGTGTGGAGGCGGAAAGGAGTCTGGGTAAAGGAGATTTGGTTGATTCAGATAAGACATTTATGGCATCCAGCTATATACATTTGATTTACTTACTTCCTTATAATATGCCCTCTACTATCTAATATATATTGGCGTGGATAATAAGTTAAAATTGAAGGACATGTGGCAATATATACTAGAAGACAATTGGCCACTTGCGAGTTACAGGCTATAAGGAAGTTGAGCCGTATTAAAGATAAATGCAATAATAATGCGAGTTTCTGATGGATTAAAAGTATGATAAATTTGGTTTTGTGTATTTATAAATGTATTGTAACCGTATTTTACCTGTTAATTCTGCTAAATATTGATGGTCACGGCTCCAACTTCCTTATAGACCAAAACTCGCAAGTGGGCAATTGAATTGATGGAGAGGTAATTACAACCATCTCTCCTCTGCCAACCCTGATCTTCTCTTTCTCACCGAAACGCAGTTGTCTGGGTCTACTGACAGCAAAACCTTCTCTGTATCCCCCTCCTATCTCTATCCTCAGTTTCAAGCCAAAGGTGGATGTTGCGTCTATGTGCGCAACAATCTTGCTTTCTCTCGTGTTCCCAACTTTGATACTTCTTAATTCTCAACTCTCTGGCTAAAGCTTTCGTGTCACTCTCAAACTAAATAAATCTGGACTGTTTATCTCTCCCCTAATTCTAATGACTATCCAAAATTATTTGACTATCTAATTTAAAGTGGAACACATTCTATCCATTTTTCTTTTCGCAGAATTCTCTATCTTAGGAAATTTCAACGTTCACCACCACCAATGGCTCTCCTCTGTTTCCACTGACCAACCTGGTGAACAAGCCTACAGAACTCAATGAGAACTCTGTGGGAAAGCCCGATCGTGGCCATGGCCTTTCTCAGGGACTCGGGGCTGTTCGGCCAGGCACCTTAGGGAACAACAACAACAACAACAACAAGCCTACATCTTTTCTATCCTAAACAACCCAGAGCAGTTAGTCCAGCAACCCACCTGTATCCCGGATCGCTTCGGAGATCGATCCAACATTCTTTACTTATTTCTAACCTCTAACCCTTCCGCTTATACTGTAAATCTGCTCTCTCCTTTGGGTTCCTCCGACCATTAACTAATATCTGTCACCTTTCCTATGTCTCCGGTACGGCCACCCGATCCTCCCAACCTGTCTTACAATTGCCAAACTAATGAGGCGAACGTCTTGAAATATTTAAACTAATGGGACTAAACAGAAGGGAGAAGGAGGTCCAGAAAAAACTATCCTTAAAAGGTAAAATAAGTGTATTATTTGACAACTCTCACCCAGAATTGACTACAGGTTATAAATGGTTCCCAGAGAACTTAACTAGTAGAGCATTTCACTTTTTGGGTATTTCTTGCATGTATTCATTATTTTTCTAGTTTCCTCCCTAGACTTCCATCAACTTTAAAAAAAACATACATTAGATCCCCTTTCTAGATTAATTTGTACATTTTTCGGTAGAAAAATGTCCCGGCCGAAGGCCGATTCTTCCAACATTACAGGCTCACTATCGTTCGCCAGGGAAAAAATCGACACCTGAATAGCACGAAAAGTCTAAATATTGACAACGAAATGGGGCGAAAGGTCTTAAAATCGACTAACTAATGTGGCAAACATCTTAGCATCTGAAAACTAATGGGGCTAAACATGAGGGAGAAAGTGGCGCAGAAAACCGGCCCAGTAGATCTCAACCAGTGCCAAATCAACCAAGGCCAACCAAACCAATGTTATTTTAAGGGGAGATATTGGAGTTCTCTGGACCACCTTCTCCCTCATATTTAGCCCCATTAGTTATAATATTATAGGACGTACAGGGGGCCCCATTGGTTTGGCAATTTTAAGACCTTTCGCCCCATTTCTTTGCTAATATTAAGACCTTTCGTGCCATTTAGGGGTCTAGGGGATGTTTTTCTAAGTTTGAGGGATGTCTAGCGAGGAAGCTAAGAATTTATGAATGAATGAATTTATAGGCCAAAAAAGCAATCAGTGTCTCCTTAACCCTCTCCGACATATGACGCGATTTTGAGCCTATTGGGGATACTTTAAAGCCTTTGTTACCATCAGGGGTATTTATAAACCTTTAGTTTAGTTACTTCAACCTCTGCAGTTGTCTTTGAGTTAGCTGTGGGCAGAAAACTAATTTTGGAGAGGTAATTATAACAGTGAGAGAACTCTATTTCTTATTGCTAATCTGGCAACCTCTGCATCATAAATGCGTGAAAGGGTTAAGTGATTGAGCTATGAGAACCGGGTGAGAACTCTTGGTTTCCTTCCGTTGGCTTTGTATATATATCACGAGGCCAACTCAGTCAAGTTTGTAAAATACTGCATAGTTTTGCCGATGTGGATGATCACAGCATGCTTAGTTTTATTATGAATGCCACACGCAACCAGTGCTGCAAGTTAGAACTGAAGAGGTTTACCAGTAATATATATGTGTGGAAACCTTTTCACATATAAATATGTTCCACCTAAAACAAATTCACTTAAGGGGAGGTTTCCACTCGAGGGATTTTGTCTTGACTCCTTTCTCCCTCATGTTTAGCCCCATTGTTTTTATAGTTTTAAGACGT
Source organism: Paralithodes platypus (assembly GCA_032716605.1). Lineage (NCBI taxonomy): Eukaryota > Metazoa > Arthropoda > Malacostraca > Decapoda > Lithodidae > Paralithodes > Paralithodes platypus. The sequence goes on from CM064575.1 coordinate 14,407,149, forward strand.
TCGCCCCATTATTTTGACGATTTTAAGAACTTTCGACCCATTTCTGTCAATTTTAAGACCTTTCGTGCCATTTAGGGATCGATTTTATCCTGGCGAGCGATAGCGAGCCTGTAATTTAAGAGGAACCGGCTTTCAGCCGGGACATTTTTCTACCGAAAAATTTACAAATTTATCTTGAAAGGGGCTGAAGGGGGTGTAATCTTAAGCTTGATGGATATCTAGAGACCAAACTAAAAACCTCCCCTTAAGTTGTAAATAATGTTCCTGTAAAACAGCTATACAAAGATTAGACAGTATTTTACACAATTTGAAATGAAAGCACAGCACTATATTATGATATATAATGTTCACCTCGATTAATCTCCCTGGAATGGGCCGCAAGGTCTTAAGATACTGATTACTCATTGTAACTCGAGCCTATGGTATTCTGCCACCTCACCCAGCCTCCTCTCAGAGTGTCACACTATATATAATCTACCTTTATCCACTCCGATAATCTCTGTCCTCTCACCCTGTCTTATGAGTGCTTGTTCCGCCAGAGAAATGTTAAAGACCCACCGACATAACATTTAGGGATTTTTTTTTCTTGGCCTCTTTCTCCATCATGTTTAGCCCCATTGCTTTTGAGATTTTAAGACGTTTGCCCCATTAGTTTGGTGATTTTTAAGAATTTCCGACCCATTCTGTCAATTTTAAGACCTTTCGTGCCATTTAGGTGTTGATTTTCTCCTGGCGAGCGATAGCGAGCCTGTAATTTAAGAGTAATCGGCCGGGACATTTTTCTACCGAAAAATGTACAAATTTATCGTGAAAGGGGGTCAAGGGGGTGAAGTTTTAAGATTGCTGGAGGAGTAGGAAACAAACTAGAAACCTCCCCTTAATATCGTGTATATATATATATATATATATATCAAAGGGGTACAAAAATACCATGAGTAAACATTTCAATGATAGGCACCAATGTTTCTTAGTCACTTCAGAACAAAATGGGTGAGCAATTTAGTAGTGATATTAGAAGGGCAGACTCCACTGATGTTATAAAGTAGGATTCATATATATTGGTCACATGATCAAAGCTATCAGTTGTTGATGCAAAAGTCGATGTCTCTGTGTTTGGAAATAGTTTGTGGAGACTAGATTTTATATTGTATATCTATCTATATATCTATCTATCTATCTATCTATCTATCTATATGTCGCTCTGTCTCTATCTATCTATCTATCTATATACATATGTATATACTGTATATATATATATATATATATATATATATATATATATATATATATATATATATATATATATATATATATATAATATATATATATATATATATATATATATATATATATATATATATATAGAGAGAGAGAGAGAGAGAGAGAGATTTTGAGCATAATATTAAGACTGTATTAATATTGCTAATCTATCCATGACGTGGCAGTTGTGTTGCCCTATCAACCAGGCATAAATATTTCGATCTATTGTATTACCTAATGTATATGTGAATATGTGAATCCCACTGAATTCTTCCCTCTACCCCTCTCCTTCCACACTCGGATTACATCCCAACCTTTGCACCAGCTAACCCTATCAAATACAGTATCAAGGTCTTTTGTTCTGTCTTTTTTTTTCCAACATATTTTAATTTTATACATTAAAAAAAAAAAAAAAAAAAAAAAAAAAAAAAAAAAAAAATCAATCAATCATGTGAAGCATTTTCTTGATATGGGTAGTTTGTAGAAAACTATCGCTATCGCTATCCAGGGAATAATCGACACCTAAATGGCACGATAGGTCTTAACATTTATAACGAAATGGGACGAAAGGTCTTACAATCGCCAAACAAATGGGCCGAACGTCTACAAATTAAAAAAAAATAATGGGACTAAACACGAGGGAGAGAGGGGATCAGAAAAACGACCGTGTCCCCTTCATCCAGTGCAGGATTGGAACATTAGTAGAACAAAGGAGAGAGAGAGAGAAAAAAAAAAGTGTGTGTGTGTGTGTGTGTGTGTGTGTGTGTGTGTGTGTGTGTGTGTGTGTGTGTGTGTTGCAATGAGTTTAATGAGAGAATTAAGGGGATACAGACCGTTTTTCTGGACCCCCTTTTCCCTAATGTTTATCCCCACTAGTTTTGAGATTTTAAGATGTTGGTTCCATTAGTTTGGGGATTTTATGACCTTTCACCCCATTTCTTTGTCAATATTAGTACCCTTCATGCCATTTAGATGTCGATTTTCTCCTGGCGAGCGATAGCGAGCCTGTGATTTAAGGAGGAAACGGCCTTTGGTCGGGACATTTTTCTACCGAAAAATGTACAAATCTATCTTGAAGGGGAGTCTAGGAGGTGTTTTTCTAAGCTTGATGGAGGTCTAGCGAGGAAACTACAAAAATATATGAATAAATGAATTAATAGACCAAACAAACAGCCACTGTTCCCTTAACACTTCAAAAACCTTACAACATTATCGGAGGGCGTCGTCTGCTAGAAAGAAACCTAATGATATTGCCAAGTACCACATATATACTTATGGTAATGGCTGCCAAATACTACCTACCCTCTAACTAAACGGCTCTATTGAACAAGTCTTTGATATCTCCGACAGACGTTTATTCCATTTAATTAATATTTTGTGTTGTTTAAAAAAAAAAGTGCCCAATATGCTAATGTTAAGGGTATTTTTTTTTTTTTTTTTTTTTTTTCCCTGGACCCCTTCGCCTTCATGTTTAGCCCCATTAGTTTTGATATTTTAAAACGTTCGCCCTATTAGTTTGGGGATTTAAGAACTTTTTCCCCCCATTTCATTTTCAATTAGTAAGACCTTTCGTGGCATTTAGGTGTCGGAGTTTTCCTGACGAGCGATAGCGAGCCTTTTAAGTTATGAGGAACCGACCTTCGGCCGTGACATAATCTCCCGAATAAATGTAAAAATGTATCTCGAAAAGGCGTCTTGGAGTGTTTTTATAAGGGGGGTGACCTGCTTTTTGTTCTGTCCTTTTCTATCTTTCTCTGGCTTGTATCAATTTGGGCCCATTCAGCCTACTGTTTTAAGACGTTTATCCCCATCCAGGTGTCAATTTTTTACTGGTGAGCGGTAGCGAGCCAGCATATTTTTTTAGTTTTGTTTGACAGCAGGCTAAATTTGTAAAAAAAAATATAGAAAAATTTCTCCGGCGAAGCCGGATTTCTTCATACAATGCTGGCTCGCTATCGCTCGCCAGGAAGAAATCGACACCTAGATGGGGATAAACGTCATAAAATAGTTGGCTGAATGGGGCCGAATGGATACAAGCCAGAGAAAGAGAGAAAAGGACAGAAATAACAAAAAGCAGGTCACCCCCCTTAAGCTTGATAGAGGTTTAGAGAGCAACCTTTAAAAAAACACCGCTACAGGAACGGAAGGATTTGTCGTACTTTTCTCCATAATTCTACATACTTTTCTCTGGGGTCACAGGTAAAGAGATCTGGTGTACGGGGAAGGTCACGGTTCTGCTTCTTGGGTGTGTACGGGGAAGGTCACGGTTCTGCTTCTTGGGTGTACGGGGAAGGTCACGGTTCTGCTTCTTGGGTGTGTACTGGGAAGGTCACGGTTCTGCTTCTTGGGTGTACGGGGAAGGTCACGATTCTGCTTCTTGGGTGTACGGGGAAGGTCACGGTTCTGCTTCTTGGATGTACGGGGAAGGTCACGGTTCTGCTTCTTGGGTGTACAGGGAAGGTCACGGTTCTGCTTCTTGGGTGTACAGGGAAGGTCACGGTTCTGCTTCTTGGGTGTACGGGGAAGGTCACGGTTCTGCTTCTTGGGTGTACGGGGAACGTCACGGTTCTGCTTCTTGGGTGTACGGGGAAGGTCACGGTTCTGCTTCTTGGGTGTACGGGGAAGGTCACGGTTCTGCTTCTTGGGTGTACGTGGAAGGTCACGGTTCTGCTTCTTGGGTGTACGGGAAAGGTCACGGTTCTGCTTCTTGGGTGTACGGGGAAGGTCACAGTTTTGCTTCTTGGGTGTACGGGGAAGGTCACGGTTCTGCTTCTTGGGTGTACGGGGAAGGTCACGGTTCTGCTTCTTGGGTGTACGGGGAAGGTCACGGTTCTGCTTCTTGGGTGTACGGGGAAGGTCACGGTTCTGCTTCTTGGGTGTACGGGGAAGGTGACTCACGGTTCTGCTTCATGGGTGTACGGGGAAGGTCACGGTTCTGCTTCTTGGGTGTGTACGGGGAAGATCACGATTCTGCTTCTTGGGTGTACGGGGAAGGTCACGGTTCTGCTTCTTGGGTGTACGGGGAAGGTCACGGTTCTGCTTCTTGGGTGTGTACGGGGAAGGTCACGGTTCTGCTTCTTGGGTGTACGGGGAAGGTCACGGTTCTGCTTCTTGGGTGTGTACGGGGAAGGTCACGGTTCTGCTTCTTGGGTTTACGGGGAAGGTCACGGTTCTACTTCTTGGGTGTACGGGGAAGGTGACTCACGGTTCTGCTTCTTGGGTGTACGGGGAAGGTCACGGTTCTGCTTCTTGGGTGTACGGGGAAGGTCACCGTTCTGCTTCTTGGGTGTACGGGGAAGGTCACGGTTCTGCTTCTTGGGTGTGTACGGGGAAGGTCACGGTTCTGCTTCTTGGGTGTACGGGGAAGGTCACGGTTCTGCTTCTTGGGTGTGTACGGGGAAGGTCACGGTTCTGCTTCTTGGGTTTACGGGGAAGGTCACGGTTCTGCTTCTTGGGTGTACGGGGAAGGTGACTCACGGGTTTTCTTCTTGGGTGTACGGGGAAGGTCACGGTTCTGCTTCTTGGATGTGTATGGGGAAGGTCACGTTCTGCTTCTTGGGTGTACGGGGAAGGTCGCGGTTCTGCTTCTTGGGTGTACGGGGAAGGTCACGGTTCTGCTTCTTGGGTGTACGGGGAAGGTGACTCACGGTTCTGCTTCTTGGGTGTACGGGGAAGGTCACGGTTCTGCTTCTTGGGTGTACGGGGAAGGTCACGGTTCTGCTTCTTGGGTGTACGGGGAAGGTGACTCACGGTTCTGCTTCTTGGGTGTACGGGGAAGGTCACGGTTCTGCTTCTTGGGTGTGTACGGGGAAGGTCACGGTTCTGCTTCTTGGGTGTACGGGGAAGGTCACGGTTCTGCTTCTTGGGTGTACGGGGAAGGTCACGGTTCTGCTTCTTGGGTGTACGGGGAAGGTCACGGTTCTGCTTCTTGGGTGTGTACGGGGAAGGTCACGGTTCTGCTTCTTGGGTGTACGGGGAAGGTCACGGTTCTGCTTCTTGGGTGTGTACGGGGAAGGTCACGGTTCTGCTTCTTGGGTGTGTACGGGGAAGGTCACGGTTCTGCTTCTTGGGTGTGTACGGGAAGGTCACGGTTCTGTTTCTTGGGTGTGCACGGGGAAGGTCACGGTTCTGCTTCTTGGGTGTACGGGGAAGGTCACGGTTCTGCTTCTTGGGTGTATGGGGAAGGTCACGGTTCTGCTTCTTGGGTGTGTACGGGGAAGGTCACGGTTCTGCTTCTTGGGTGTGTACGGGGAAGGTCACGGTTCTGCTTCTTGGGTGTACGGGGAAGGTCACGGTTCTGCTTCCTGGATGTACGGGGAAGGTCACGGTTCTGCTTCTGGTAGTCCGTCTGCTTGCTGATATTCTGCTTGTTCTTCGTCTGCTTTATGTTCGTCTGTACTGGCTCCTCAATAGGTCCAAGTAGGTCCCTGCGTGTATGAGATGGTGGTGACAGGATACATCGGGTGGTATTCTTAAAAATTTCTTTCCCTTCGCAGCGCCTAATATCAAACGAATATTGTGGGAATGAGTGTTGTTTACAGAGATTACACGGATTAGCACTCCCATATCTCAAGGTAACGTCATATGTCAAGTTAATGTCCTTTGGTGGACTCGAGCTTACAATGGTTTGTTTTTTATATAACCTAGATGCTTCAGAACCTGGTTTGTTTTAAGGGGGGATGGTTCACTTTTTGGGCGATTTTTGCATGTATTCATTATTTGTTCTAGTTTCCTACCTAGACCTCCATCAAATTAAAAAAAAAAACATCCATTTGATCCCCCTTCTAGATTAATGTGTACATTTTTCGGTAGAAAAAAATTCCGGCCGAAGGCCGGTTCTTCCAACATTACAGGCTCACTATCGTTCGCCAGGGAAAACATCGACACCTAAATAGCACGAAAGGTCTAAATATTGACTACGAAATGGGGCGAAAGGTCTTAAAATTGACTAAATAATGGGGCAAACATCTTAACATCTGAAAACTAATGGGGCTAAACATGAGGGAGAAAGTGGTCCAGAAAAAGAGCCCATGTCCCCTTAAATGAGACCTCCACAACTCGGCATCACACGAGGGCATGTATCTGATATTAGGCTCGGAGTAACTTGATCAGATACAAAATATATATACTAAATAAATGGGCAGTTTTTTTACCAATGTTACTTCTTTGTTGACATTATTTGTAACTAAATGCATACAATCAGTAGGAAAAACCTTGAAACACGACTACATTACCCAAATAAACTATGAAGTTATTGAAGATACCTGACTCTGATACAGGTTATCCGATACAACTGCACGTGTGACGCCGGTTTCAGGTTCTCATTGTGGTTCCGAGAATATATAAATTATTTCCTTGACACTGGCTGTGATCTTGGAGCTATACAGTTATAAAATAGAGACATATATGACAGAAAATGATATACTTAGTGCCCTCAGTGCACAGTCATTTTCAAGAGACGCCAAACACTATGAAAACCAATTTACAAAACCAAAGTGGATAGAATGCAGAACCTACCAAGCCGGAGTCTTTTAACAAAAAAAAACTTATCTTCTTAGACAGGCTTGGCCATGATAATAATAATAAATAATAATAATAATGGTAATTCTCATATAAGAGTATAATTAAGAGTCACTTTGAACAATTTTGCCATAGCTTGAGGAGCAGATCGCAAAGTAGGTAGACCAGATCATTTAAGGAGGGTGATAAGATCTGAGTAAAGACCAATGGGATATCATCAATTCCCAAGATTATTGATAATGACATGTTCCTCGAAAGAAACACGTCTGACACGATGGAAAAAAAATATGAATGAGGTAACAACACTCGCTAAAGAACTCCACGTTTTAGCAGATCAAGGCATAACAATTGTAATTTTGCCTAAGGGGCTTGCTGGTGGTTATATTATCTGTATGGTAATATGCAGAAAGATGAAATTAACTAGTGAATCCTGTGAAGTGTGTAGAGCTGTTTGGTGTGAGACAAGTCTCATCAGTTGCTGTTCCTCAAGTGTCAGTGTAATATTCCCATGAAGTGAGGATTGACCCATAAGTGAGTAGAACTCGACCACAAGTGAATGTTCTCACATGGAATTAGATAAATCTCACAGTTCGTTACTATCCCACTGCAAGATGATAAGTGGTGAACCATGAGATACTGAAAAGCGGTTCTTATTCATCTACACCTGAGGGAAACAGTATACCTCCTGGGGGGATAATGGGTACACTAGGGGAGTCCATGAGTAGTCTGGATTCCATGTAGGAATAATCCTAATGGTAGGTGAATTAGTAATACATTTTAGTTATTTTTTTATATAATTGTTTTTTCGAACTAGTAGCTATGATATAATTTTTGTTTTCGTATTGAAAGTAGAGGTTATGTTGTGTAATTATTATTATATTATAATATATGGTATATATTTTTTAACCAATTTGTTTCATAAATCCTTGATTGTGTAGAAAGGAGATGGCATTCTGATATACAATACATTAGGAACCATCCGAATTTAATATAAAACGATGTCAAAATATGAAATGCTTTAGAGAGAGAGAGAGAGAGAATATATATATATATATATATATATATATATATATATATATATATATATATATATATATATATATATATATATATATATAAACAAATCTGTGAGAGCCTTATATCCTGTCAGTAATTCACAGCACTCGTCCCAGGTTTAAATATTGGCAACTGTACCTCGTTATAGCTTATTTTCATACATCACACTAAGGCAGGATATCCAACTTTTATTTGCAAGTTACCCATTTTATGTAGAGCAAAGACAAACCAAATATACGGGCTTCAATAATGTTAAGGGGAAGGGGCCGTTTTTCTAAACCCCCTTCTCCCTCATGTTTAGCTCCATTAGTTTTCAGATTTTAAGATTTTTGCCTCATTAGTTTGTCGATTTTAAGACCTTTCGCCCAATTTCTTTGTCAGTATTTAGACCTTTCGTGCTATTTAGGTGTCGATTTTTTTTACTGACAAACGATAGTGAGCCTGTAATTTTGGAAGAACCGGCCTTCGGCTGGAAAAAATGTCTGCCAAAAAATGTACAAATTAATCTAGAAGGAGGATCTAATGGATGGTTTTCTCAAGTTTGATGGAGGTCTAGCGAGGATACTAAAATTACAAATAAAATATTTTTTTTTTTTTTTTTTTAAATAATCGACCAAAAAATTAATCCTCCCCCTTAACTTTTGTTGTTTGCGTTTCTCATTTCAATATTTATGATAAACTAAAAGTATCATAAACACAAGTAACCCTGGACCAGCTGTATGTCTAGGCAAAAAGGTTGACCTGACAGGCAAAATAACATGACAGTAAGCTCTCTCTCTATTAAGGGGACAGTGGCTGTTTGTTTGCTCTATTTATTCATTCATTCATATATTTTTTTAGTTTCCTCCCTAGACCTCCATCAAGCTTAAAAAAATACCCCCTAGACCCCCCTTCAAGATAGATTTGTACATTTTTCGGTAGAGAAATGTCCCGGCCAAAGGCCAATTCCATCTAAAATTACAGACAAATTATGAACAAATTAATCTAATGGATATTTGTTTTTAAGTTTGATGGAAGTCTAGGGAAGAAACTAGAAAAATAAATAAAAAGATAGTTACATAAATGAGGCAATAAATAAGCCCATCCCCCCTTATTATCGATGACTGGTCTGGGGGGAGGGGGGGGGGGGTTGTTAATCCGACGGGACTTTGTCATTTGATGTATTATTCAGATTAACACATATTATATCGATATCATTCATCATTTTTACTGCGGCACATACAGAATTAAGCCTTTCTTTACCATACAGTAAAATACCTCCATGATTGTCTTTTCCACTGCACTCATACTTAACCCCTTCTGTACCGGCGACGTCTTTTATATTTTATTCTGGCTACTATTACACGATTTTATTCAGATTAAATAGGGACTCCAGCAAATAACAGGCTTCGATCTATCTCACTTAGCCCTTTTTACTACCACAGACCCTTCACAAAATCATCTAAATATAGCTATAATAATATCATCTAAATCATCTAAATATAGCTATAATAATATCATCTAAATCATCTAAATATAGCTATAATAATATCATCTAAATCATCTAAATATAGCTATAATAATATCATCTAAATCATCTAAATATAGCTATAATAATATCATCTAAATCATCTAAATATAGCTATAATAATATCATCTAAATCATCTAAATATAGCTATAATAATATCATCTAAATCATCTAAATATAGCTATAATAATATCA
>CM064575.1:14419187-14576184 GCA_032716605.1 Paralithodes platypus
TTTTTCTACCGAAACATGTACAAATTTATCTTGAAGGGAGTCAAGGGGGTTGTAATTTTAAGCTTGATCGAGGTCTTGGGAAAAAACTAAAAACCTCCCCTTAAGGGGGTGGTAGTACTCGCTTTTTATGGACCCCCTTCTCCCTTATGTTTTGCATATTGGTTTTGAGGTTTTAAGACGTTCGTTCCGTTAGTTTGGCGATTTTGAGACCTTTCGCTTCATAATTTGTTGTCAATTTATTAAGACCTATCGTGCCCTTTAGGTGTCGAATTTTTCCTGGCGAGCGATAGCGAACCTGTAATTTAGGAGGATTTTAGGGGATTTTTTTTTTGCCGAAAAATGTACACATTTATCTAGATCTTGGGGATGTTTATTTAAGATTGATGATTGAGGTCTAGGGAGGAAAAACATAATAGATACATAAATGTTCGATCAAAAAATAAACCCTTCCCCCTTATCCCCTTGAGTTTGATGACGCGTTTGTAAAGTTTATTCTGGCTATCATTAGACGATTGTATACAGCCCTGGAAGGATCTTTTGGTATCAAGGGGTTAAAATGTATCTCAAATAACCCTCAGAATCCCATATACCCTTCCTAATCTATAGAAAGACGTCTTAGACAGATTTTTGTGATCAAGGGGGTTATAATATAACGAAAAGTCTTAACATTGCCAAAGAAGTGGAGTGAAAGATCTTAAAATCACCAAAGCAATGGGCCGAACGTCTTAAAATATACAAACTAATGGGGTTAAACATGAAGGAGAAGGGCCAGAAAAAACAACCATTCTATGGATTAGGAAGAGGATATGGGATTCTGAGGGTTAATCGAGTCTATATTATGACTCAATTAACCCTCAGAATCCCATATCCTCTTCCTAATCCATAGAATGGTTGTTTTTTCTGGCCCTTCTCCTTCATGTTTAACCCCATTAGTTTGTATATTTTAAGACGTTCGGCCCATTGCTTTGGTGATTTTAAGATCTTTCACTCCACTTCTTTGGCAATGTTAAGACTTTTCGTGCCATTTAGGTGTCGATTTTTTCCTGGTGAGCGATAGCGAGCGTCGTCGAATGCTGAAAGGGTTAATCATTATGCTGACCTCTTTGTTCCGGCAATAAAGTGGAAAATGGTGCGTAGTATATAAAGTACAGTCGTGAACATTAACCCCGACGTCCTTTTGCCTTTATTCTGGCTACTATTATACGATTTTAGTCAGTTTAAAAAGAGCCTCCAGCAATGATCAGGCTTCCAACTATCTCATTAAGGGGAGATATCCACTTGAGGGATTTTTTTCTTGACTCCTTTCTCCCTCATATTTAGCCCCATTGTTTTCCTAGTGTTAAGACGTTCGCCCCACTATTTTGACGAATTTAAGAACTTTCAACCCATTTATGTCAATTGTAAGACCTTTCGTGCCATTTAGGTGTCGATTTTATCCTGGCGAGCGATAGCGAGCCTGTAATTTAAGAGGAACCGGCTTTCAGCCGGGATATTTTTCTACCGAAAAATGTACAAATTTATCTTGAAAGGGGCTCAAGGGGGTGTAATTTTAAGCTTGATGGAGGTCTAGGGAACACACTAAATACCTCCCCTTAACTCTTTTTACTACCACAGATCCTTCATGAAATGCACACAATCGTCTCATTGTAGGTAGCCTAGAGTAAAATCAATGTAGGTAGCCTAGAGTAAAATCATTGTAGGTAGCCTAGAGTAAAATCAATGTAGGTAGCCTAGAGTAAAATCATTGTAGGTAGCCTAGAGTAAAATCATTGTAGGTAGCCTAGAGTAAAATCATTGTAGGTAGCCTAGAGTAAAATCAATGTAGGTAGCCTAGAGTAAAATCATTGTAGGTAGCCTAGAGTAAAATCATTGTAGGTAGCCTAGAGTAAAATCATTGTAGGTAGCCTAGAGTAAAATCAATGTAGGTAGCCTAGAGTAAAATCATTGTAGGTAGCCTAGAGTAAAATCATTGTAGGTAGCCTAGAGTAAAATCATTGTAGGTAGCCTAGAGTAAAATCATTGTAGGTAGCCTAGAGTAAAATCAATGTAGGTAGCCTAGAGTAAAATCATTGTAGGTAGCCTAGAGTAAAATCAATGTAGGTAGCCTAGAGTAAAATCAATGTAGGTAGCCTAGAGTAAAATCATTGTAGGTAGCCTAGAGTAAAATCATTGTAGGTAGCCTAGAGTAAAATCATTGTAGGTAGCCTAGAGTAAAATCATTGTAGGTAGCCTAGAGTAAAATCATTGTAGGTAGCCTAGAGTAAAATCATTGTAGGTAGCCTAGAGTAAAATCATTGTAGGTAGCCTAGAGTAAAATCAATGTAGGTAGCCTAGAGTAAAATCATTGTAGGTAGCCTAGAGTAAAATCAATGTAGGTAGCCTAGAGTAAAATCAATGTAGGTAGCCTAGAGTAAAATCATTGTAGGTAGCCTAGAGTAAAATCATTGTAGGTAGCCTAGAGTAAAATCATTGTAGGTAGCCTAGAGTAAAATCATTGTAGGTAGCCTAGAGTAAAATCATTGTAGGTAGCCTAGAGTAAAATCAATGTAGGTAGCCTAGAGTAAAATCAATGTAGGTAGCCTAGAGTAAAATCATTGTAGGTAGCCTAGAGTAAAATCAATGTAGGTAGCCTAGAGTAAAATCATTGTAGGTAGCCTAGAGTAAAATCATTGTAGGTAGCCTAGAGTAAAATCAATGTAGGTAGCCTAGAGTAAAATCATTGTAGGTAGCCTAGAGTAAAATCATTGTAGGTAGCCTAGAGTAAAATCATTGTAGGTAGCCTAGAGTAAAATCAATGTAGGTAGCCTAGAGTAAAATTATTGTAGGTAGCCTAGAGTAAAATCATTGTAGGTAGCCTAGAGTAAAATCATTGTAGGTAGCCTAGAGTAAAATCAATGTAGGTAGCCTAGAGTAAAATCAATAAAGATGTCGCCGGTACAGAAGGTGTTAATAAAGTTACACCTATTCCAATCTGTGGAGGTATTTAGTTTGTTCCCTAGACCTCCATCAAGCTTAAAATTACACCCCCTTGAGTCCCTTTCAAGATATATTTGTACATTTTTCGGTAGAAAAATGTCCCGACCAAAGGCCGGTTCCTCTTAAATTACAGGCTCGCTATCGCTCGCCAGGATAAAATTGACACCTGAATGGTACGAAAAGTCTTAATATGGGGTGAAAGTTCGTCAAATCCCTAAACTAATGGGGCAAACGTTTTATAATATCAAAAGCAATGGGGTTAAACATGAGGGAGAAAGGGGTCAAGAAAAAAATCCCCTAAGTGGAGATCTCCCCTATTAAGGATCAAAGGGATAAACTATACATCTAATTTAATCCGCCGACTTCCAAAATTCCTCCATTAGTTTTCAAATTATTAGACGTTCGGCCCATTAGTTTGGCGATGTTAAGACCTTTCGCTCCATTTCTTGGTTATTTTGCTATATATCGATGTCTACAGATCCAGCTTCTTCATAGTTCAAAACTCGCAAGTGGTGAAGGCTAGTTAAGGGAGCCCACCTCGCTTTTTTGTTCTCTTTCTCTCCCTCTCTCTTTTGCTTGTATCCATTCGGTCCCATTCAGCCTACTGTTTTAAAACGTTTACCCCCATCCAGGTGTCAATATTTTCCTGGCGAGCGATAGCGAGCCAGCATATATATATATATATATATATATATATATTTGTTTGTGACAGCAAGCTAAATTTGTAAATTTTTCAATAGAAATTTTTTTCTGGCGAAGCCAGATTTCTCCATACAATGCTGGCTCGCTTTCGCTCGCCAGGAAGAAATCGACACCTGGATTGGGATAAACGTCTTAAAACAGTAGGCTGAATGGGGCCGAATGAATACAAGCCAGAGAAAGAGAGGAAAGGAGAGAAAGAGAAGAAAAAAAAAGCCGGTGACCCCCCTTAACCCTATATCGCTCGTCAACAGTCTGACACTCAAGATAGCTATTTAAACTGGCATTTAATTTACCTTCTGTTATCGTGCTGCTTGAAATTTGATTCCTCTTTTCCTCTCCGAGTAAATCTGTTGCCAATCACTCTCACAACTTGGGGGTGTGATAGAGCAAATTTAGAGGAGTAATTTTCTCCGCAACTTTTTTTTTCCGCAACTCTAATCTAGCAGCTTCGAAAATGTATTTGTATAAATGTTCTGACACGTATGATAGTAAGGGTGACCTGAGGCACAATGGTAGCGCGTTCGACTAGCAATTAACCCTTTCACGCTCATATGACGCAGAGGTTGCCAGATTAGCAATACAAAATAGAGTTCACCCAATCGTATAATTACCTCTCCAAAATTAGTTTTCTGCCCACAGCTAACTCAAAGACAACTGCAGAGGTTGAAGTAACTAAACTAAAGGTTTCTAAATACCCCTGATGGTAACAAAGGCTTTAAAGTATCCCTAATAGGCTCAAAATCGCGTCATATGTCGGAGACGGTTAAGGGGACAGTGGCTGTTTGTTTGGTCTATTAATTCATTTATTCATATATTTTTTTTAGTTTCCTCCCTCGACCTCCATCAAGCTTAGAAACCCCCCCCCCCCCCTTTAAGATAGATTTGTAAATATTTCGGTAGAAAAATGTCCTGGCCAAAGGCCGATTCCTCCTAAAATTACAGGCTCGCTATCGCTCGCCAGGGAAAAATCGACACCTAAATGGCACGAAAGGTCTTAACATTGACAACACAATGGGTCGAAATTGGTTAAAATCGCCAAACTAATCGGAAAACTAATGGGGCTAAGCATGAGGGAAAGGGAGGGGGGGGGTGCAGAAAAAGCAACCAACCCCCTTTAAGGCCCATTGTTTGTTTGCTTGTTATTTCACTTTATTACAGCTAACGTTATAAGTATATGAGTAATAAGTAATAAGTTATAAGTAAGCGATAGCGAGCCTATACTATTAAGAGGAACCGGCCTTTGGCCAGGACATTTTTCTACCGAAAAAAATTACACATTTATCTTGAAGGGGGTCTAGGTGTTTTTTTTTTTTTTTTTAAGCTTGATGGAGGTGCTGGTTGGGGGGAGGGGCGTCGACTGACTGGGGACAGAGGTGCATGGGGGCGGTTCGTTCGTGGCCACCCCTTCGGGGATCACGGCGTCAGGCAATAGATAGATAGATAGATGGAGGTCTAGGAAGGAAATAATTATGGGAAGGTCGCACTTCTCGAGAGGGTAGAGTCAAAAGCATTTCGTCTCATCAACTCACCTCTTCATAGTAATTCTAAACACGTTCTCTCTACACACCGCAATGTTGCATCTCTCTCTGTCTTCTACCGCTATTACAATCATCAATGTAGTATACGATTTTATAGGAATTAGGGAGGATCGGTGGGGATCAGTGGGATAATTAGGATAGTTTATTACCCTTTGGAGTTCGCAAGGTATTTCCTAAGTTGAACAAAATCGTTTAATGCTAGCCAGGATACTATTAAGGAGAGATGGGCCGTTTTTCTGGTCCCCTTTCTTCCTCATGCTTATCCCCATTAGTTTTGACATTTTAAGACGTTTGCCCCATTAGTTTGTCGATTTTAAGACCTTTATCCCCATTTTGTTGTCAATATTAAGACCTTTCGTGCCCTTTAGGTGTCGATTTTTTTCCAGGTGAACGATAGCGAGCCTGTAACTTTGGAGGAGCCGGCCTTCGGCCGTGTCATTTTTCTGCCGAAAAATTTACAAATTTATCTCGTAGGGTGTTCTAATGGATGTTTTTTTAAGTTTGATGGAAGTATAGCGAGGAAACTAAAACAAATAAATTAATATATAAATAAATAGACCCAAACAAATAGCCACTGTTTCCTTAAAAGGCGTCCTCAAATACTGACTGGGATAAGTTTGTTTCGGAAATTATGTTTATTTTGTAGTTTTGTCTTTGAACACTCTAACATGGCATTTTTTACAATAAATATGTATGTATGTATGTATGTATGTACTCAGGCCCATTCCCCATTTTTCCGTATTTTTTTTTTTTTGGGGGGGCGGGTGGCCAACTCAAGACAGAGCACTAATAGGGACAACACAACACAACATAAAACAAGGAACACACACACATTCACACACATCTAGGTCACAACAAAGATAGTAAGTTTATATTACTGTCGAAAGAGTCAGCTGATCCTAGACTAGATATCATCGGATAATACTATTATTAATGCTATAATTACACAATTATATCTAAATTTGACGTTGGATCTTAAACATATTCAAATGTATTCGTTGTGTAACGATAATACTATGTTATATTACTGTCGAAAGCATCCACAAAGCCATAAGTAGATCTAGCTATCTAGCTATCTATTGCCGGACGCCTTACTCCCCTTCACTTTTTGGGCAATGTTTGCATGTGTTCATTATTTTTCTAGTTTCCTCCCTAGACTTCCATCAAATAAAAAAAAAAAAAAAAAAAATCCATTAGATCCCCCTTCTAGATTAATTTGTATATTTTTCAGTAGAAGGACGTCTGAATGCCGGGTTTTCCAACATTACAGGCTCACTATGGTGACCGGTCAACTTAACCAGTAGACCATTTCAACCAGTAGCTCTCAACCAGTACCAAATCAACCAATACGGTTAGGTTAGGTTAGTACTATATTTTGGCACTGGTTGAGTGCTACTGGTTGAAATGATCTACTGGTTGAGATGACATGGAACCACTCACTATCGTTCGCCAGGGAAAAAAATCGACACCTAAATAGCACGAAAGGTCTAAATATTGACGACGAAATGGGGCGAAAGGTCTTAAAATCGACTAACTAATGGGGCAAACATCTTAACATTTGAAAACTAATGGGGCTAAACATGAGGGAGAAATTGGTTCAGAAAATCGGCCTCTTAATGAGAGTGGCCATACACAAAATGCAAAATAAGTAGATGAAACCAATAGTTATGTCAATTAAAATGCATACACTAGAATCAATGTTAATATGTTGCTCTTTGGGTACTTCTGTCACAGTGTTTTTGTATATAATTTAATATATTAATTTTTTGCTCCTAGGGTACTTCTGTCACAGTGTTTTTGTATATAATCTAATATATTAATTTTTTGCTCCTAGGGTACTTCTGTCACAGTGTTTTTGCTCCTAGGGTACTTCTGTCACAGTGTTTTTGCTCCTAGGGTACTTCTGTCACAGTGTTTTTGCTCCTAGGGTACTTCTGTCACAGTGTTTTTGTATATAATTTAATATATTAATTTTTTGCTCCTAGGGTACTTCTGTCACAGTGTTTTTGTATATAATTTAATATATTAATTTTTTGCTCCTAGGGTACTTCTGTCACAGTGTTTTTGCTCCTAGGGTACTTCTGTCACAGTGTTTTTGTATATAATTTAATATATTAATTTTTTGCTCCTAGGGTACTTCTGTCACAGTGTTTTTGTATATAATTTAATATATTATTTTTTGCTCCTAGGTACTTCTGTCACAGTGTTTTTGTATATAATTTAATATATTAATTTTTTGCTCCTAGGGTACTTCTGTCACAGTGTTTTTGTATATAATCTAATATATTAATTTTTTGCTCCTAGGGTACTTCTGTCACAGTGTTTTTGCTCCTAGGGTACTTCTGTCACAGTGTTTTTGTATATAATTTAATATATTAATTTTTTGCTCCTAGGGTACTTCTGTCACAGTGTTTTTGTATATAATTTAATATATTAATTTTTTGCTCCTAGGGTACTTCTGTCACAGTGTTTTTGTATAATTTAATATATTAATTTTTTGCTCCTAGGGTACTTCTGTCACAGTGTTTTGTATATAATTTAATATATTAATTTTTTGCTCCTAGGGTACTTCTGTCACAGTGTTTTTGTATATAATTTAATATATTAATTTCCCTTCAACGGCGAACACCACCACCCAATGAAATTAAGGAAATATAACAAAACATGTATATTACTGTCGGAAGGATTCACACCACACATAAACAATCCGATTACGTCTCTAATACTATCAATGAAGTTTTAATTAGAAGATTAAATATAATGATGGTGTTGTATCGTAAATATATACTGCACAAACTAGATATACTTGTAATGAAAATGCTGTGGAAGGACCGTCGAAGCCCGATAGATTAAGGGGGTAGTAGTTGTTTTTTGGTCTATGTGCATATATATATATATATATATATATACAGTATATATATATATATATATATATATATATATATATATATATATATATATATATATATATATATATATATATATATATATAATATATATATTATATATATATATATATATATATACAGTATATATATTTATTTATTTATTTATTTATTTATTTATTTATTTTTGAGTTTCCTCGCTAGACCTCCATCATGCTTTTAAAAACCACCCCCTAGACCCCCTTTCAAGATAAATTTGTAAATTTTTCGGAAGAAAAATGTCCCGGCCGATTCTTTCTATAATTACAGGCTTGCTATCGCTCGCCAGGAAAAAACTAGACACCTAAATGGCACAAAAGGTCTTAATATTGTCGAAGAAGTGAGGCGAAAGGTCTCAAAATCGCCAAACTAGCGGTACGAACGTCTTAAAATCTCAAAACTAATTGGATAATCATGAGGGAGAAGGGGGTCCAGAAAAATCGACTATCTCCCCATAACTCGCTAATGCTGTTAATTAATGGCCCCGGCTTAATGATGATGTGAGAAAAGTTTGAGGTCTGGAGCCACGGAGTATTTTTTTTTTTTTTTTTTTTTTCTATAGTGCACGAGTCTACGATATTATCAGGGCCAGCACAATATGAGGGCTGTATATCATATCAATTGCAGGTCAGAAGGGCCACGCTCACAGGCGGCCACGCTCACAGGCGGCCACGCTCACAGGCGGCCACGCTCACAGGCGGCCACGCTCACAAACGGCCACACTCACAATGTCACAAACGGCCATGCTCACAAACGGCCGCACTCACAAATGGCCACACTCTCAAACAGTCTCACTCTCAAACGGCCACAAAGCAAGCGGCAATAACCCTACGTAGCTTCGTTTTTCCTAGGTTAGATTAGACTAGGATTGGTTAGGTTTCGTTAGCATGTGTTAGATTAGGTTAACCCCTTTGTAGGGCAAGTGATCAAATTCAATCATACGAGAGATAAAACAAATGTGGCACTCAAATTTGCAGTATCTCCTCAAACACTCTGCCCCACAAAGGGTTATTTAATGTGTATATAGACATATATAGCTAATTAAGATAAGTACACTTCAGATAATTTAATCGAGTGAAATTAGGTTAAGTGAGTGTGGCCGTTCTGGTCATGTCCATTTCAAGAATGTTGCCGCCTTGCCTCGTAACCCCTGATACTCTATTTATATTAATTACACACAGATTGTTAAACACTCTAACCATTTTACCATCAAAACAGTTAAAGGTTTATGCACAAGCCTACGAATTATTATCCATTGTGGAATACTACCTAAACTAACGTGCTGGTAGAGCCGCGCCGCCGACCCAGTCATGGATCTTCATCATCGTTATCATTTGATCGGGGGCCCACCGGCTTTTTCATCTTTCTCCGTTTTTCTCTCTGTCCCTGGCTTGTATCCATTCGGCACCATTCAGCCAACTGTTTTAAGATGTTTATTCCCATCCAGGTGTCGATTTCTTCCTGGCGAGCGATAGCGAGCCAGCATTGTATGGAGAAATCCGGCTTCGCCGGAGACATTTTACTATCGAAAAATGTACACATTTAACTTGCTGTCAAAACAAAAATATATATATATGCTGGCTCGCTACCGCTCGCCAGGAAAATATTGACACCTGGATGGGGGTAAACGTCTTAAAACAGTAGTCTGAATGGGGCCGAATGGATACAAGCTAAAGAGAGCGGGAGAGAAAGAGAAAAACCGCGAGGTGGGCTCCCTAATTAATCGACCCCGGTAAGATCTCTGGCGGGTTCACTCATTTATTTGCCCCCCCCCCCCCCCCCCCTTACTTACTGTACTTAAGTCGTGGATTATGTTATCTTCATTCGTCTTTATCTGTCCAATCTTGTTGGTGCCTTTGTCTAAACTTGCCTAATTTGGCTGGTAATGAAGTGTTGTGGGTATAGTTTAAGGGGGGGGGGGGGGGATGGGCCGGTTTTCTGGACCACTTTCTCCCTCATGTTTAGCCCCATTAGTTTTCAGACGTTAAGATGTTTACCCCATTAGTTAGTCGATTTTAAGACCTTTCGCCCCATTTCTTCGTCAATATTTAGACTTTTCGTGCTATTTAGGTGTCGATTTTTTCCCTGGCGAACAATAGTGAGCCTATAATGTTGGAAGAATTGGCCTTCGGCCGGGGCATTTTTCTACCGAAAAATGTACCAATTAATCTAGAAGGGGGATCTAATGGATTTTTTTTTTTTTTTTTTTTTTTTATGGAGGTCTAGGGAAGAAATTAGAAAAATAATCAATACATGCAAAAAACTTCGCCCAAAAAGTGAACCATCCCCCTTAAGAGACTGTTGTTATTTAGTTTGATATCTACATTTTAAGTACCTATTTATCTACTCCTATTTATATTAACGTATACAATGCTCACTGTTTATACGTCTTTATTTATTGCATGGCGTCGTATGCAATAATTTCAACACATCAAATAACACCACTTAATGTTATTCTTGATCAAATTAAATCTTCTTCCTTATACACTTTTCTTGACTCCACCGTCTGAGGACATTTTTTCTCCATTGTGTATCCTCCCCTCAGCCATATATGCCGAGTTGTCTGGGCCAAAATATTAGATGTCCTTGTATGTTCTCACAAGTATGAGTCGACACAATCTCATGATTTTATAGATATCCTTATATATATATATATATATATATATATATATATATATATATATATATATAGATATATATATATATATATATGTATATATATATATATATATATATATATATATATATATATATATATATATATATATATATATATATATATATACTGTATATATATAATTTTTTTTTTTTTTTTTTTAACTGTACTTATTAACCCTTTCAGCACCATGACGCCTTTATGCCTTGTATTCTGGCAAACAATAGATGATTTTATGCAGTTAAAAAACGACGCATCTTACTAAGAAGATTTATTGAGATCGTATTTACACCTCTGAGTGCTAGAGATAGATTATAAGCTAACATAAATCGCTTAATGGTAACCAGAACATGATGAAAATTACGTCCTGGTGGTGAAGGGGGTTAATTAATACTGCCAGATAAAGTTTCCAAGATTAGGAAGAACCCTTATGAATCAGGGGATAAATGACGATCTTGGCTAACCCTCTTCATTCACCCTTAGGATAATATGACTCCTCTCATTTTTATATTTTAACCAACATATAATTTTACTGGACTAACAGAGGATTATTGGGAGTTAGAGGGTTAATCGAGATAATGTATACCCTTTTCATTCTTAAGGGGAGATTGGCCGTTTGTTTGGTCTATTAATTAATTTATTCATATATTTGTTTTAGTTTCCTCCCTAGACCTCCATCAAATTTAAATAAACATCCATTAGGGTCCCCCTTCTAGATTAATTTGTAAATTTTTCGGTAGAAATATGTCAAGGCCGAAGGCCGGTTCTTTCAACATTACAGGCTCACTATCGTTCGCCAGGGAAAAAATCGACACCTACTATGGGTTTCAGAGGCCGTGTGGCATCGGTTTTCGGGAATAACTTATTAACAAACAGTTGGATCAGTACGATCTTTTGACACAGCTTTTTTCACACCGTCCCCTATTTTTTGTCAATATAGTGCACTACCAAAAGTGTAGAAATAAGCCACTTGTCCCTGTGTCATGAGGTTAAAGTCGCACATTAATGACTAAGAAACGGACAAGGCTACTCTGGCTTACCTGTGAGAACCACCAAACCATTATTGCACCTCCATCAAACACGGTAGTTATCAGCCACCACCCAACCCTATTGTCGCCTTTAAATTCAAGTTATATGTCAATATCAAGTATAAATATCAGCAAATTGGCTGTATATTTCCACATCTATTTCTTGACTGACTCTTCCCAAATGGTAGAAATATTAGCTCGATTACTGTAGTCGTTTTTTAGTTAAAAAGGTTAGAGTTAATGATTCCTCGCCTACTTACAGCGAATAGACTACTCGGTTTCTTTTCACCTGACGATAAATCGAATACCTTAGCAGCTAATTGCTCGATACTTAATGGGAATATATGAAACTACTGTATCTCTGCATCATATTTAGACCAAGTTTATAGAATTTACACCATTTTCCCCTACACAATCATCATAATAGCGGAGAAATCTTGATGGTAACTTTGCAATGTACAGTCGCGCTAATAAGTCATGTTCCAGCTGTCATTACGTTTGGTTCGCTCTGTGCTGTATTAATGTCTGTCAGATGTTGAATAGGGTAGGTAAGTGTACAAGCATGGATGTATATTTTACTCGATATGACGAAATGAATCTTAGATATTGCTGATACCAATTATAGAACATCACTTATTAGCGCGACTGTACCGTCAGTTGAAAACAAACAGTTCGGCAAGTTGTCTATTCCGGTATTTGATGGCGCGTTACCTTTTTTTTTTTTTTTTTTTTTTATTACGACTAACATCCAACGATTTAAGGGGGTAGTGCTTGTATTTTGGTTTATATATTTATATATATTTTTTATTTTTGAGTTTCTTTGCTAGACCTCCATCAAACTTTAAAATACCACCTCCTGGACCCCCTTTCAAGATAAATGTTTAAATTTTTCGGTAAAACAAAATCCCGGCCGAAGGCCGGGTCCTTCTAAAATTACAGGTTCGCTATCGCTCGCCAGGAAAAAATAGACCCCTAAATGTCACGAAAAGTCTTAATATTGACAAAGAAATGGGGCGAAAGTTCTCAAAATCGCTAAACTAATGGAACGAACGTGGTAAAATCTCAAAACTAATATAAGAACATAAGAACATAAGAAAATGGGAGTCTGCAGAAAGCCGATTGGCCTAAGCAAGGCAGATCCCTGTCCCACACAACCCCAAATCAATTACAAAGCCCAATTATAGGCTCAACACTCTAATACCCTGAGGATCATCTTACCAAAACGGTTAGAGATTAACGCAGGATTATGGGGGTCTGCAGAGCGCTGATTGGCCCAACCCGGCTGATCCCCCTTCACACCCAACCCTTCTCGTCCATATGCTTATCCAATTTTATCTTAAAGCTCCCTACAGTTTTAGATCCCACTATAGCACTTGGTAGTCCATTCCACCCATCTACAACTCTGTTACCAAACCAATATTTGCCTATATCTTTTCTGAAACGAAATTTATCTAATTTGAAACCATTGGTACGAGTTTTTTCGCTATCACTGAGCTTTAGTACATTTGTCATGTCCCCTTTGTTAATCCCACTAACCCACTTGAACACCTCTATCATATCCCCTCTAACTCTGCGTCTCTCTAACGAATGTAAACCTAATTTCTTCAACCTTTCTTCATACGGAAGATTTCTAATATTATGGATCATTTTTGTCATTCTACGCTGTACTCTCTCCAATGAATCTATGTCCATTCTGTAATAAGGACACCAAAATTGGACAGCATAATCCATATGGGGTCTCACTAATGACAAGTAAAGTTTTAAGATAACATCAGCAGTTCTGTTACTCACACTCCTAGAGATGAACCCGAGAATCCTGTTTGCCTTATTACGAACGCCTATACACTGTTTTCTAGGCTTCAAATCATTGCTAACAAACACACCTAGATCTTTCTCGCAGTCTGAATTTTCTAATTCTAAATTAGCTAGTTTATATTTAACATTTGTTTGCATCTTCCCTATCTTTAATACCTTGCATTTGTCAATGTTAAACTTCATCTGCCAATTTACTGACCATTCATGTAAGGTATCTAGATCCCTTTGGAGGCACTCTATATCGCTGTCTGAATCAATTGATCTCCCCATTTTAGTATCGTCTGCGAATTTACTTATCCTACTAGTTATACCTAAATCTAGGTCATTTATGTATATAAGAAACAACAGGGGACCTAATACCGATCCCTGGGGGACACCACTTTTGACTGCTCCCCACTCTGACTTGGTACCATTTATGCTGACTCTCTGTTTCCTACCAATTAGCCATGACCTAATCCATCCCAACAACGCCCCACCTATTCCATGTGCCTCAACCTTTCTCATCAATCTCTCATGAGGGACTCTGTCGAAAGCTTTACTGAAATCTAAATATATAATATCGTATGCCTTGTCATTATCTACTGCTTCATATACCTCTGAGAAAAAACTAAGCAAATTAGTAAGGCAAGAACGTCCCTGTGTGAATCCATGCTGAGAAGAATTGATTAAGTTAAATGTTTCTAAGTGGTTTCTCATTTTCCTAGCAATAATTGACTCTAGTAGCTTTCCTATGATTGAAGTGAGACTAATGGGACGGTAATTGGATGCTATTGATTTATCACCTTTTTTGAAAATCGGAACTACATTTGCAAGCTTCCAAGCTTCTGGAACTATACCAGTTTCTAATGAATTGTTAAAAAGAAATGTTAATGGGTAACTTAACTCATCTCTGCATTCTTTTAATACTCTGGCATATACCTCATCGGGACCAGGCGATTTCTGAGGTTTCAGTCTGTCAATTTCCTTAAGCACATCATTTCTACTTATAGTAACCGTACTTAACCTATTTTCTATACTATCTCTATATACCTTACGGACTTCTGGAATCTGTGCCAAATTTTCATTAGTGAAAACGGATAGAAACTGACTATTTAATGTACTGCACATTTCTAAATCATTTTCTGTCATTTCTCCTATCGAAGTTTTAAGGGGGCCTATTTTATCTCTAACTTTAGATTTATATAGCTGGTAAAAAGCCTTAGGGTTATTTTTTGAGTCATTGGCTATCCTGATTTCATAATTTCTTTTGTCTGTCCTTATACATTTTTTAACCTCTCTTGATAGATTCTGATAGTAAGCAAGTAGGTGAATTTCGCCTTTCTTTTTCGATATATTCCTCTCTTTTTTCCTAGAAGGTCTAATAGTCTATTATTCATCCATTTGGGTTGGTTCTGTGTTGATCTAAATTTTCTTTTGGGGATATATTTATTTTGCGCATTGTGGAGTGAAGAAATAAAATGATTATATGTAGCTGTCAAATTATCCTGAGTTAAGACAGGTATCTGAGAGAGAGTATGTTCATTAGCGCACCTGGGTCCACTTAATAGTTTAACCATAGGATCGACTCTGAAGGGGCTTCTTAATCCACCATAATTGGCTTTTCTGAAATCTGGGATAAGTGTCGCATTCTCTTTAGCCTTTCCTGTCCATTGTATGTTAAAGTAAATTGATTTATGATCACTATTTCCTAGTTGGTCTCCTATCTCTACATTATTTATCATTTGTTCATTATTACTGAGAACTAAATCGAGGATATTATTACCTCTAGTAGGCGAGTCTATGAATTGAAATAAAAAACTATCCTGTACCGCCTCAATAAACTCGTTTGAATCTGAGTCGCCGATTGCTGCTGCCAATCAATATTCGGAAAATTAAAATCCCCTATAATACACACATTGCTAAACCTTGATGCTATTTTCACTTCCTGCCATAAAGCTGTACCTTCGTTTCTACTCATATTTGGTGGTCTATAAATAACTCCAATAATTATGGTCTCACTACCTTCGCTAACCTCAACCCAAACACTTTCGTTATCAGTATTTAGTCTAATACCTGATTTAATACAGCTTTTTAAAGAACTCCTGACAAACACTGCTATTCCGCCGCCCCTCCTACTTGTTCGGTCGCGTTTAAACAAACTATATCCTGGTATATGGAATTCTGCTAAAAAATGTCTTGATTCTGTATTAATCCATGTTTCAGTCAGTGCTATAATGTCTATATTTTCGTTGCTAACAAGTGCTCTAAGTTCATCCATTTTGTTACATAAACTCCTACAGTTTGTATAATATAATCGCAATGAATTTATTTTACTGGTATCGGATTTACCTTTATTTCTAACTGAATTCCCATCTTCTGTTACACCTTTAATATTTCTACTAGCAGTACAATTAAAATCCTGTGACTGATATTTTCTATTCCTATCTGATGTACCAGTACGGCAATTTACCCTATCTAGACAATTATTCTTACTCATATTCTCAGGCTTTATTTTCAGCGAAACCCCGCGACAATCCTATCTATTGACCTAGCTAAATTTGCCACCCCTAGCCGAGAAAGATGAACCCCGTCCTGTGCGTACAACTGATTTTTACCATAGAAACGGGTCCAGTTATCAAGGAATGGTATTGCATTTGCATTACAGTATTTTTCCAGCCGACAATTGATACCAATTGCCCTAGATGACCATTCCTTGCTGACCCCTCTCCGTGGCAAGATACTGTGTACTACAGGTATGCCTCCCTTCCTCCTAACTTTATCTAACACCTCCCTGTACTGCCGAAGCAGTACTTCCGTCCTACCTTTACCAACATCATTGCTCCCTGTACTGAGACAGATAATGGGGCTATCTCCAATATCTTTCATGATGTAATCAATGTCCTCTAACACCTTCCCAACCCCGGCACCAGGCAGACAGACAAGCTTCCTAATATCAGTACAGGTGGACCTAGCTAAGTGTCTGACCATGGAGTCCCCAACAATTGAGAAGGACTTGCCTCTCCTTGTCGATGACTTGGTAGCAGCTGCGGCAGCGGCAGGAACTCCTGGGGCAGCAGTTGAAGGTACTCCTGGGGGGGCAGCAGTCACACCATTCCCTGTTGGAGGCAACTTACTTACCTTTCTCCTGGTTTCCTCGCCGAAGGAAGCACTCGCAGCCTCACCATCACATTCGTCATCCAAGGTGATGAACTTGTTGCTGAGGGCAACTGGCCGCCGTAAAAATTTGCAGGTTGTTGCACTTGTTGGAACAACTGTCCAGGGAGCATCACGATCCCTAACAGCAGTTGCACTATCCTCACTTTTCTTGTCAGCCAAAGTCAGCTTTAAGGCCAAATTCTCGTCTTTGAGAGACTGCACCTCTCTCTCCACATTCTCCATCCTTTCTTGCAAAGCAAGACAAAGCTGGAGAATATGAGAGGAGGTAGCAATCTCGTCAACACCAGCCATTTTAAGAAAGCGTTAATACTATCACCACACTATGGGCAAAGATATTCACTGGGAGTCACTAGGGACAGGTCCTCACTCAGCAAAGGTCAGGAATATGCTAAACATGAGGGAGGAGGGGGACCAGAAAACGCGACTAACTCCCCCTTAACTCAGCTTTGGAACGAAAGGAGGAAAGTCTGTCTCATTTAATCCTCTGACTCCCACAAATCCTTCCTAAGCTGCATAATATCGTTTAATGGTAGCCATACGAAGATAAGAAACTAGTCCTTGTATACTGAATGAGTTAATTAGAAATGTAATAATTCACTTACCTTCAGTAAATTTGTCTATGACCAGTCGCCAAATTCATATATGTTCTTATATAAAATTAGTATTAATTTATTCCCTATGGTAATATCGAGGTAATACTGTGTATATCTATATTTTCTATGCTTACGGGTGCGACGAGAGTTAGGACCTGCAAAATACTACCCTGCAAGGTTAGTATCCCGTAATCGCTGTTATTCGAGGTATTAGTTCTTGGTTCCTCGCTGATTACACACAAAGACTAGATTTTATGATAGACGATTTGCTGGCTTCATTATTAGGGGGGAGGCGTTGTCCTTGAACCATACTTCAATGACATTAAGGGGGGTCACCGGCTTCTTTTATCTTTCTCTCCTTTTCTCTCTTTCCCTGGCTTGTATCCATTCGGCCCCATTCAGCCAACTGTTTTAAGACGTTTATCCCCATCCAGGTGTCGATTTTTTTCTGGCGAACGACAGCAAGCCAGTATTGTATGGAGAAATCCGGCTTCGCCGGAGACATTTTTCTATCGAAAATTGTACAAATTTAGCTTCTGTCAAAACAAAAAAATATATATATATGCTGTCTCGCTACTGCTCGCCAGGAAAATATTGACACCTGGATGGGGGTAAACGTCTTAAAACAGTAGGCTGAATGGGGCCGAATGGATACAAGCCAAAGAGAGAGAGGGAGAGAGAGAAAAAAAAGCGAGGTGGGCTCCCTTAACTTCAGACCTATTGTACTGAATAACACGATATTTGGCACCTTTATTCCTTGTTAATGTATGTTTCTTTCTTTCCAGGTACTGTCCCAATGACCTTGTTGAACTTCTGGTAACAGGTAAGGTCACACACACACACACACACACACACACACACACACACACACACACACACACACACACACACACACACACACACACACACACCCCCCTCCCCTTAGCCCACACGGTAACAAATTATGGGTTTCAAGAAGGTACAAAAAAGGGTCCTTTATTTAGGGGAAGTATTTTTTTGTATTTCTGAACCCCCTTTTCCTCCATGTTTAGCCCCACTAGTTTTCACATTTTAAGACTTTCGCCCAAGTCTTTGTCAATATTAAGACCTTTCGTTCCATTAAGGTGTCGATTTTATTCTGGCGAGCGATGGCAATGAAAAACATCAATAGTAATTAAACTAAAAACTCGCTATAATCTCCCAAGCTTCGAATGGGCTAGTGCTAAGTTATAACAGAGGCTTTAACCCTTTCAATGCTATGATATTTCCATCCATATTATTCTGGCTAACACTAGGTAGTCAAAATGTTGCCACGCTAAATTTTCGTCACAACTACATTTTCGCCATAGTCAAACTTTGGCCGTGACCAATTTTTCATCACAGCTAATCTTTAGTCATGGGAAAATTATGGCTACAGCCAATCTCGTCATTGTGTTCGAATCTGGGCATTTCGTTTGAATATCAGCATTTGTTAAAATCTTGGCATCTCGCTTGAATATGGAAAATTTGCTCGAATAATATAAATTTGCTCGAATCTGTTATGATCGAATTTTGGACAATCGATTGAATGTCGGCAATTTGCTCAAATCTCGGCAATTCGATCGAATCTTGGATTATTGATTGAATTTCGGCAATTCGCTCGAATATCGACAATTCGCTTTAATCTGGATAAACTTTCCCTACAAATGTTTCACTTGAGACCCCTGGTGGCCGCTTCTGAACTAGGTACGACTGTGGCCATCAACAACACTCAACACCCAGGATGTGCACAGTTTATCACGATTTCTTGTTATTACACATGTTTTTCTTATACATGTACGACTACACTAGCCTACTGTAAGTGTTTATACATTATATTAGTCATGGGAATGTTCTTATGCAGCACAAACAATTATTTTACGCTGATAAATTATCATAAACAGGCGCGAAAATACCTGAGGAGTGTGAATTATAAATGTATTATATTTTTTAGTATGGATGACTTTAAAATAAAATAAAATAAAACAGTTTGCAAAGACTACAAAATGTGTCAGCTACAGAAATGTCGACACACCACTAATAATAACGAATTGTTGAAGGAGAGGAATGGTGGAGTGAGAGTGAGAGTGAGACAGTATGAGTAAACTTTAAGATAAACTTTAAGATAATGAATATCATAAATTTAAACATTTATATGTGGCATAGTCCTCTGTAAAAATAAGTAAAGTATCATTAATCAAAATATATGAAGAAAAGGCAGAATCTTTGGAGGAGATGAGGTCCGAAAAATGAAGGCAGGCAAATGAAGACATAGAGTTAACATGATCCTAAAAGCAGACAGAAATTTGTAAAAGGCCAAGCCCTCCCGCCGGTACGAGCGTTACCGAGGTGCTCAACTTCGTACCTGGAAGTGTGTGATAACAAAATTAGAGATCCTAGAGGGAGGAAGATCAGCCAACTTTAGTCTTCACTGCCATATTAGGGCATTGAAGATTTGGGAACAAGGTGTGTGTGTGTGTGTGTGTGTTATTTGGGAACAAGGTGTGTGTGTGTGTGTGTGTGTTATTTCGGTGCATTTTGACAATATATCTGAGGTTCAAAATATATTTCCTGCAGCAGTAAGATCAACAACAATTGATTCAGAATATATGTGATTGGTGAATGAACCCTGTAAAATGGGGGTGTTAAGGGGAGATTTTTAGTTTGGTCCCTAGATATCCTTCAAGCTTAAGATTACACCCCCTTGAGCCCCTTTCAAGATAAATTTGTACATTTTTCGGTAGAAAAATGTCCCGGCTGAAAGCCGGTTCCTCTTAAATTACAGGCTCGCTATCGCTCGCCAGGATAAAATCGACACCTAAATGGCACGAAAGGTTTTAAAATTGACATAAATGGCTTGAAAGTTCTTAAAATAGTCAAAATAATGGGGCAAACGTCTTAAAATTAGAAAAAAAAACAATGGGGCTAAACATGAGGGAGAAAGGAGTCAAGAAAAAAATCCCTCAAGTGGACATCTCCCCTTAATAACCGAATATGTTGATTGTCAAGGACCAGATACACATGACCAGCGTCTAATAGAAGTTTTGATTTTGCGTTACAGTTTCAGCTGTTTTCTCTCCGTTTTTTAACACGTTAGTGATGCATATTGTAAATGTCGTCTTTAATGATATTCCAAATTAGTGAAGCTATCTAAAATATAATGGAATTGATACTTTTTAATGTGTACCAGTTTTGTTAGCTACTACGTTTTCTAAATGCACACACAGCGTTTAAAGTGTAGTGGTTATATGGTGATTCCAGCGACGCCAATATGGAGCAAGTTGTTGTTGTTGTTGCTGTTCCCCAAGCTGCCTGGCCGAACAGCCCCAAGGCCCCGAGCAAGGCCAAGGCCATAACCGAGCGCCCCCACAGAACCCTCCCTGCCGACCACAATAAAGCCTGGGTGACCGAAGCCACTCCATGGCGGGGAGCTGGGGAGGGTGAGGAAACGCCCGGGAAAACAAAGCCCCACCCAGGGCCCTGTGCCCCTCAGCAATTATGAAGAGAAAGTTGAGGGGCAAAGGAAAAATGTGACGCTTTGGCTTCCAATCTTGGTAGATTGGGAGGTCAATCCACGGCAGAGACGCCGTCACTTGAGATCTAGAAAATATGTAAGTAAAAGGAACAGTCAGAGTAAGCTATGGGTATGGCAGAGATCGCTCAGTTCTCACTCTGATAGACCAGCCCATCACCAGTGGAGCAAGTTATCCGCTATACGTTAAGGGAGCCCACCTCACTGTTTTTCTCATTCTCTCCCTCTCTCTTTGGCTTGTATCCTTTCGGCCCCATTCAGCCTACTGTTTTAAGACGTTTACCCCCATCCAGGTGTCAATATTTTCCTGGTGAGCGGTAGCGAGTCAGCATATATATATTTTTGTTTTGACAGCAAGTTAAATTTGTACATTTTTCGATAGACAAATTTAGCCGGATTTCTCCACACAATGTTGGCTCGCTATCGTTCGCCAGGAAGAAATCGACACCTGGATGGGAATAAACGTCTTAAAACAGTTGGCTGAATGGGGCCGAATGGATACAAGCCAGGGAAAGAGAGAAAGATAAAAACAAGCCGGTGACCCCCCTTAACTGTATGATGCCCGGGTATAGGAGTGGAGTCGGTGATGGATGACGTCTGAGCGGGTCTGGACGGTGTAATTGTTACCTATCCCCTCCTCTCTCTCTCATATAGCACCACGCCTCCCTCCCTCCACGCCCTTCAACCCCCCTCCTCCCCTAACACTCCTCCTCCCTCTCATATAGCACCCCACCTCCTTCAACGCCCCTCCTCCCCTCATATAGCACCCCACCTCCTCCACACCTCCCTCCCCCAATCCTCCCTCTCATCTAGCACCCCACCTCCTCCACGCTTCCCTCCCCCAACACTCCTCCCCCTCTCATATAGCACCCCACCTCCTCCACGCCTCCCTCCCCAACCCCCCTCCTCCCTCTCATATAGCACCCCACCTCCTCCACGCCTCCCTCCTCAACACCCCTCCTCCCTCTCATATAGCACCCCACCTCCTCCACGCCTCCCTCCCTCAACACCCTCCCCCTCTCATATAGCACCCACCTCCTCCACCCCTCCCCCCCCACGCCCCTCCTCCCTCTCATATAGCACCCCACCTCCCCCACCCCTCCCCCAACGCCCCTCCTCCCTCTCATATAGCACCCCACCTCCTCCACGCATCCCTCCCTCAACACCCCTCTTCCCCTCATATAGCCCTCTCCTTGGCCCCCTCCCTCCACGCTCCCCCCCCCCACCTCCCTCAACACCCCTCTTCCCCTCATATAGCCCTCTTCTTGCTCCCCTCCCTCAACCCCCCCCCCTCAACACCCCTCTTCCCCTCATATAGCCTTCTTCTAGCCCCTCTCCCTCCAGGCCCCTATTGTAGCCCCCGCCCCACACGCCCCCCTTATAACCCCCCCCCCCCAACCCCCCTTGATATCATAATATACCTACCCCCCTTATCAGCACTAATGAGAGGGGTGCGGGAGAGGCTGATCGTTCCATAATCTGCATGGCACGCTCACACCCAAAATGAGAGAAAATCCTAGAGTGAGTAGGGGAAAAAATGTGTTTGGGGAGACGAGGGCGGCGGTGGTGGGGTGTGTGGGCGACGGGTTTTTGTACCCCGCTAATAATAGTGGGGTCACCTGCTTTTTTCTCTTTCTCTCCTTTTCTCTCTTTCTCTGGCTTGTATCCATTCGGCCCCATTTAGCCAACTGTTATAAGACTTTTATCCCCATCCAGGTGTCAATTTAATCCTGGCGAGCGATAGCGAGCCAGCATTGTATGGAGAAATCCGGCTTCGCCGGAGAATTTTTTCTATCGATAAATGTACAAATTTAGCATGCTGTCAAAACAAAAATATATAGATGCTGGCTCGCTACCGCTCGCCAGGAAAATATTGAAACCTGGATGGGGGTAAACGTCTTAAAACAGTGCCGGTACGCTGAATGGGGCCGAATGGATACAAGCCAAAGAGAGAGGGAGAGAAAGAGAAAAAAGGTGAGGTGGGTTCCCTTAAATAGGGTGTAATAAGTGAACACTCAGTTGTGTTCATATTGAACCTAAATGAGATAATAGTGTGCTATTACGATACGCTAAACGCTTCAGAATTTTGCTTTTGAAGTTCGAAGATTTTAATTGAGTATACGGTATACTTATTATGACGTGTGCATGTATGGTCTGTATACGGTATACTTATTATGACGTGTGAATGTATGGTCTCCCCTTATAAGCCTTATTCCAACTAGTAAAAAAAAAAAAAAAAAAAAAAAAAAAAAAGAGAGAGAAGCGTGATTTCGGCATTCTTCATATTTCGTATTTGAAGTTCCACAAATATATATATTAATCTTAATACCGCCACTAATATATATTTAATTAATTTACTGCACTAAAAATGATATACAGAAGTACAAACATAATCATAGATGACTGTACGACCACGATAACACTTAAATACTTTAGATTAAGGCTACTTTGGTATGGAATAAATACATATTGTATTTCTTAGGTCTTGTTGGCATTGTTACATTCGTATGTAAACAACACTTAGAGATTTCGGACCTTCGTACAAATGTACAGAGTAATTCATAATTTCTTTACTTTCATAATAGGTTAGTCATAGAATGAGTTATTAGAGGTACATGAATTCTCATATTGACAAATAAATTTGCCTACAGTGTCAAGTGCAGTGGTAAAATTGCATTTGGGACATAATATGATAAATGTGTCTGTATGTACCTTCCTACTTAGTAGCACCACGGATCCAAATAGCGTTAGGTGTATTTGGAATATGGCTAATTGACGCCCTACACACATGCACACTCATATGCTGATGGCTGTACCTTACACTATTTAACTAGTTTTCACAACAACCTAGCATGCAGTCACTCCAAAACTCACTAACAGGGCCATGGTACGCCTATCTTATCATCTATCAAAGATTTATGAAAATCTTGTTACATTCAAGGCCTCCAAGACACAATTTCTCCCTCTATCTACCCATCACAATCTTCTGCAAGACTATCAACAATACACAAATCAACCCTTCATCTTATCTCAATATTCTAGATGTATCTTTTTCATCCGACCTTTCTTGTAAAGATCATATTACCAATCTCGTTAAAACAGCTTCCCAAAAGTTAGGTGTGCTCAACCATCTCCGTGTGTTCTTCACCCCCACACAGCTTCTTGCTCTGTATTGAGGCACAAATTCCCGCACAATGCGCCCCTGTATTGAGTATTGTTCGCATGTGTGGGGAGGTTCCACTCATACCGCACTTCTTGAAAGAGTAGTCAAAAGCATTTCGCCTCATTAACTCACTTCCTCTTACTAGTTCCCTACAATCTATTTCTACACGCTGCAATGTTGCATCTCCTTCACTCTTCTATCGCTATTACAACAATCAGTGTTCTTCAGAGCTCTCTCAGTGCATACCCCCTCCCTTGCAGTGAGTGCGAGATACCCGCTTTTCATCACAGTCCCACTCATATTCTGTCAAGCTCTCCAACCCAAGAATTGGCATAGTTTCTGTTTTTCTTCTACTGAACAAGTGAACTCAGAACTCTCTCCCTCAATCAAACTTTCTTTCATCCTATGACTTACACTGCTTTAAACGTCGTGTATCCAGGCACTCTTTTGGGGGAGACACTCACCTGTTGTCTCCTTCATACACATAGACAATAAAACACACAATCTTAAGGGGAGATTTCCACTTTAGGGATTTTTTTCTGGACCCCTTTCTCCCTTATGTTTAGCCCCATTGCTTCTGAGATTTTAAGACGTTCGCCCTAGTAGTTTGGACATTTTAAGACATTTTGCCCCATTTCTGTCAATTTTAAAACCTTTCGTGCCATTAAGGTGTCGATTTTTTCCTGGCGAGCGATAGCGAGCCTGTAATTTAAGAGCAACCGGCCTCTGGCCGGGACATTTTTCTACCGACAAATGTACAAATTTATCTTGAAAGGGGGTCTAGGGGGTGTAATTTTAAGCTTGATGAAAACGTAGGGCACACACTAAATACCTCCCCTTAAACAATTCCACAGCATCTCTCCTGCTCTGGGTTTCTCTCTAATAATATGTTATACTTAGATAGGCCTAGCTATAGTAAAGGTTACATTGATGTTAAAGCCAGACTGCCTA
This sequence comes from Paralithodes platypus, assembly GCA_032716605.1. Taxonomy (NCBI): domain Eukaryota; kingdom Metazoa; phylum Arthropoda; class Malacostraca; order Decapoda; family Lithodidae; genus Paralithodes; species Paralithodes platypus. The sequence continues at coordinate 14,444,219 of CM064575.1, forward strand.
GTATGGACTTCAAAGTCTGTGTAGTTTGTATATCAATGTATGTCTCTCTCGTCATTTTGTTGTGCTACATTCGGTTAGGTTAGGTTCGACTGAGCAATATCGGTTATTACCATAGTACGAACTGTAGGATCAAGACACCTAGCCATTAAAGGGGAGGTTTTTAGTGAGTTTCCTAGACTTCCATCAATCTTGAAATTACACCCCCTTGACACCCTTCCAAGATAAATTTGTACATTTTTCGGTTGAAAAATGTCCCGGCCGAAGGCCGGTTCCTCTTAAATTACAGGCTCGCTATCGTTCGCCAGGAAAAAATCGACACCTAAATGGCACGAAAGGTCTTAAAAGTGACATAAATGGGGCGAAAGTTCTTAAAATCTTCAAACTAATCGGGCAAACGTCTTAAAATCTCAAAAACAATGGGGCTAACCATGAGGGAGAAGGAAGTTAGAAAAAAAATCCCTCAAGTGGAAACCTCCCCTAATAGAACTACACCATATTCTATGTTAGCATTATATACATTACCGGGTGAGAAATATTATCCACTAGCAATTGATGTCCTAACACTTACAACAATTGCAGAATAATAAACTACTACATCTCTTGGTTCATAATAGTAGTTTGCTCTCATGGTGGACGATCAAGTCACAGCTCTGTTATCAAGACAAGAGCATAGCATTTCCTATACCGCGTTAAAGTGAACATAGAATTGGTTATGCTTGGCATTAGTCTATTTTTCCTTTTCCATCTGACGATGTGTTTTATTCCAAAGCATCAATTCATCAAACCTTTATTGAAAATACGAAACTGCTGTGATTTTGCATTATATAAATTCCAAGTTTATATAATTAACTAAATACAGTACTTCGCAATAATATCTTTGTAATATCTGAATAACCATGATAGGGACATGTAAATTTACCATTAGTTATATATAAACCAATTATAGTTTGAATGAGATGAACCTTATCACGATGGGTAATAAGAGGAATATAATGGTATGGAAGTATGAGAGGTAATGCATGCTGGTGGTATGGTGGTGGTAAGAGAGAGAGAGAGAGAGAGAGAGAGAGAGAGAGAGAGAGAGAGAGAGAGAGAGAGGAGAGAGAGAGAGAGAGAGAGAGAGAGAGAGAGAGAGAGAGAGAGAGAGAGAGAGAGAGAGAGAGAGAGAGAGAGAGAGAGAGAGAGAGAGAGAGAGAGAGAGAGAGAGCAAAGAACAGCGAGGTTGGATAAGGGTTGGGATCAAGAAGAAGGGACGGAAAATATAGAGGGAAGGAAAAGGGAGGAGGGGAGGGGGGAGAGACTGACAGGGATGGTAGACTGACAGGGGTGGTAGACTGAGAGGGGTGGTAGACTGAGAGGGATGGTAGACTGACAGGGGTGGTAGACTGAGAGGGATGGTAGACTGACCGGAATGGTAGACTGACCGGGATGGTAGACTGAGAGGGATGGTAGACTGAGAGGGATGGTAGACTGACAGGGATGGTAGACTGACAGGGATGGTAGACTGAGAGGGATGGTAGACTGACAGGGATGGTAGACTGACAGGGGTGGTAGACTGAGAGGGATGGTAGACTGACAGGAATGGTAGACTGACAGGGATGGTAGACTGACAGGGATGGTAGACTGAGAGGGATGGTAGACTGACAGGGATGGTAGACTGACAGGGATGGTAGACTGACAGGGATGGTAGACTGAGAGGGATGGTAGACTGACAGGTATGGTAGACTGAGAGGGATGGTAGACTGACAGGGATGGTAGACTGACAGGGATGGTAGACTGACAGGGATGGTAGACTGACAGGGATGGTAGACTGACAGGGGTGGTAGACTGACAGGGGTGGTAGACTGACAGGGATGGTAGACTGACAGGGGTGGTAGACTGACAGGGGTGGTAGACTGACAGGGATGGTAGACTGACAGGGATGGTAGACTGACAGGGGTGGTAGACTGACAGGGGTGGTAGACTGACAGGGGTGGTAGACTGACAGGGGTGGTAGACTGACAGGGGTGGTAGACTGACAGGGGTGGTAGACTGACAGGGATGGTAGACTGACAGGGATGGTAGACTGACAGGGATGGTAGACTGACAGGGGTGGTAGACTGACAGGGATGGTAGACTGACAGGGATGGTAGACTGACAGGGGTGGTAAACTGACAGGGGTGGTAGACTGACAGGGATGGTAGACTGACAGGGATGGTAGACTGACAGGGGTGGTACACTGACAGGGATGGTAGACTGACAGGGATGGTAGACTGACAGGGGTGGTAGACTGACAGGGATGGTAGACTGACAGGGGTGGTAGACTGACAGGGATGGTAGACTGAGAGGGATGGTAGACTGAGAGGGGTGGTAGACTGACAGGGATGGTAGACTGACAGGGATGGTAGACTGACAGGGGTGGTAGACTGACAAGGATGGTAGACTGACAGGGATGGTAGACTGACAGGGGTGGTAGACTGACAGGGGTGGTAGACTGAGAGGGATGGTAGACTGACAGGGATGGTAGACTGACAGGGGTGGTAGACTGACAGGGATGGTAGACTGACAGGGGTGGTAGACTGACAGGGATGGTAGACTGACAGGGATGGTAGACTGACAGGGATGGTAGACTGACAGGGATGGTAGACTGACAGGGGTGGTAAACTGACAGGGATGGTAGACTGACAGGGATGGTAGACTGACAGGGATGGTAGACTGACAGGGATGGTAGACTGACAGGGGTGGTAGACTGACAGGGATGGTAGACTGACAGGGGTGGTAGACTGACAGGGGTGTTAGACTGACAGGGGTGGTAGACTGACAGGGGTGGTAGACGGACAGGGACGGTAGACGGAGAGGGACGGTAGACGGAGAGGGACGGTAGACTGACAGGGGTGGTAGACGGACAGGGGTGGTAGACTGAGAGGGACGGTAGACTGAGAGGGACGGTAGACTGAGAGGGACGGTAGACTGAGAGGGACGGTAGACTGACTGGGATGGTAGACTGAGAGGGACGGTAGACTGAGAGGGACGGTAGACTGAGAGGGACGGTAGACTGACTGGGACGGTAGACTGACAGGGACGGTAGACTGACAGCGATGGTAGACTGACAGGGACGGTAGACTGACAGGGATGGTAGACTAAGATAGATAAAATTATAATTACAATATATTATGTTGGATCACGACTGAAAGTTGGTTAGATTAAGATTAGGTTCGGTTGAGAGCTAAGTTATGATTAGCAAAATGTATTCTTTCATCAGTTTGTTTTTCCCATGATATTCTACAGAGGTGTGATTTTGTCTTTGCATTTACTCAGCTTTGCACTTGTATAGGATATCAAACCCGATTTTCTGGAGTATTGCTCCCCAAAATGTTCACATTCACAGCACTGAGTTGCGATAACGACTTTTGTCATTAATGTTAGGCTATTGATTTGAGATTATTATTATTCTGCTTGGAAATCGCGGTGGGCCTCCCATAGTCATAAATAACAACTTAATAGCGATAAACGCTTTTAGTGTATAATTTATTTATTTATATATATATATTGTATATATATATATATATATATATATATATATATATATATATATATATATATATATATATATATATATATATTTATATATATTTATTAATTTACATAGTTATTTATTATTGTAGTGGTTTTAGGTGAGAAATTCTACAGACTCTACATACATTTCCACATACATGATAAATAAACTGGTACTGGGAAAACACACTGGCTATACACTTTTCTATGTAAGGAAAGAGGTAGCTTATGTTGTCAAATTAGAGTTCAGTTTGTCAAAAGAACTACTGTTCATCCCATACCTATCCTTCGCTTGATTATATATCCCGAATCACAGTAGATATGTGTATATTCAACTGCTTTGTATCACCTAATGTTTTATATTTAACTATAATGTATGTATATTATGTATTTACTCAGGCCCATTCCCCACTTTTCCTTTTTTTAATGATTTTACAAAATAATTAAACCTAGCTTGTATATATAATTAAACCTAGCTTGTATATATAATTAAACCTAGCATGTATATATAATTAAACCTAGCTTGTATATATAATTAAACCTAGCTTGTATATATAATTAAACCTAGCTTGTATATATAATTAAACCTAGCATGTATATATAATTAAACCTAGCTTGTATATATAATTAAACCTAGCTTGTATATATAATTAAACCTAGCCTATAATTAAACCTAGCTTGTATATAATTAAACCTAGCTTGTATATATAATTAAACCTAGCTTGTATATATAATTAAACCTAGCTTGTATATATAATTAAACCTAGCTTGTATATAATTAAACCTAGCTTGTATATATAATTAAACCTAGCTTGTATATATAATTAAACCTAGCATGTATATATAATTAAACCTAGCATGTATATATAATTAAACCTAGCTTGTATATATAATTAAACCTAGCTTGTATATATAATTCTCGTAACGTTCTGTCCTATTATAAGGCGGTCTCTGTTAAGTAATAACGTGATATGCTGTATATCTTCCTTCGAATCGATTAACATAAGTATTCCATCAGCTAATCTGAGATTATATATGTATCTTTTATTAACGTGTGTTCTCTTATTCTTCCATAGTTGATTTACGTCAAATTAAAGAAGATAACACAGTGACCCCTCCAAAGCAGTTTTCATTGTGAGAGAGGGAGAGGGAGAGGGAGAGGGAAGGGTTCTCGATTTGCAGAAAGATCGTTAACTTGAAGGCAATCATCGGTTCGGGAGACAAATTATTCCAATATATCCTGATTGCGGCATCCATATGTATTTATATGAGCCGTTAATAATATTTTTTATTACAATATCCACCATTCATTAAATTGATAGTGACCTTTTTCTGAATATCCAGCATGAGAGAATAGCAAGACATGTGTTCGAAGCCTCGGAACAAGCTTCATAAATAACGTAACTCACGAGAGAACGGAACTTGCAGGCATACTCTTAACCCTCTCCGACATATGACGCGATGTTGAGCCTATTAGGGATACTTTAAAGCCTTTGTTACCATCAGGGGTATTTAGAAACCTCTAGTTTAGTTACTTCAACCTCTGCAGTTGTCTTTGAGTTAGCTGTGGGCAGAAAACTAATTTTGGAGAGGTAATTATAAGCGCGAGAGAACTCTACTTCTTATGTCTAATCTGGCAACCTCTGCGTCATATGTGCGTGAAAGGGTTAAGGGGAGGTTTTTAGTTGATTCCCTAGACTTCCATCAAACTTAAAATTACTCCCCCTAGACCCCCTTTCAAGATAAATTTGTACATTTTTCGGTAGAAAAATGTCCCGGCCGAAGGCCAATTCCCCTTAAATTACAGGCTCGCTATCGCTCGCCAGGAAAAAATCGACACCTAAATGGCACGAATGGTCTTAAAATTGACAGAAATGGGGTGAGGGTTCTTAAAATTGACAGAAATGGGGTGAGGGTTCTTAAAATCGCCAAACTAATGAGGCGAACGTCTTAAGATCTCAAAAACAATGGGGCTAAACATGAGGGAGAAAGGGGTCCAGAAAAAAGCCCTCCAGGTGGAAATCTCCCCTTAAATCATAAAGATTGGTAAACTGGGTAATATCAAGTTATGTTTCACAAATCAACACTCAGTTTCATAGTCTTTGAGTGATTTTGAATAGCGAGCACCTTTCCCATGATTTTGAATAGCGAGCACCTTTCCCTTGATTTTGAATAGCGAGCACCTTTCCCATGATGAGCAATCATATGAGACTCTAATGTAATTACCGTACCTTTTCTTATAAACATGTATTAATAAATTTCAAAGATGAGTTATCGGAGATATTCTAAATACACATAAAGGTTGTGCTGTTAGACATGCAACTTCAATATTAGTGTATTAAGGGGAGGTATTTAGTGCGTTTTCTAGACTTCCATCAAGCTTGAAATTATACCCCCTTGACACCCTTTCAAGATAAATGTTTACATTTTTCGGTAGAAAAATGTCCCAGCCGAAGGCCGGTTCCTCTTAAATTACAGGCTCGCTATCGCTCGCCAGGAAGAAATCGACACCTAAATGGCACGAACAATCTTAAAAGTGACATAAATGGGTCGAAAGTTCTTAAAATCGTCAAACTAATGGGGCGAATGTCTTAAAATCTTAAAATCAATGGGGCTAAACATGAGGGAGAAAGGGATCCAGAAAAAATCCCTCAAGTGGAAATCTCCCCTTAAGTAAAGAATATAGCAAATAGACACTGAACTGACCACGCACTCAATCAGTTGTTGATATACAGAGCTATGAGCTGGTGAAGGATTGTGTGATAGCGTAATGCATATGTGCGCGGAATTTCGATGTGAGTATCCTAGGTTCGAGTCCTTGGAGTGCCACATGTATTTGTTGATTTCATTAATTGAGTTTAGAGGTGAAGTTGGTTGTTGGAAAAAACATAATAATACATGAGTGTATCCGCTTATCCTCGCCTCGGCACGTGTCTCCAGTGATATATTAAAGTGTGGAGATCACCTGAAGAAGAGAGGTCTACGCCGAGGTGTAGATTAAGGTAAGATATATGATTATACAGCGTACATATCATTAACCCTTTGAGTACCAGTGACGTGTGTTATATTATATTCCTCCCACCCTACACCTCTCCCACTTATATACTTCTCAACTCCATCCTTCCACCTCACTCTCGGTCTGTCTCTTCTACATGACCAAACCCGTAATTCTTTAGAAATCCGCCTTCCGTGTTTTTGCCTTAACCCTTTTCTTGGTATACCCGATAGTAGCGGGACCGATGTTTTTTCATGATATAAAAAATACTGGCAATAATTTCTCAAATAAAATTTTAGTTATAGCTTCTACGGAGTTGAAGATTTTTTGAGTTCAGGTACGAAATTAATATAACCCTACAGTATCTTAATAAATTAATATAACCCTACAGTATCTTAATAAATTGAGTATAAAGCACAATCACCGCGTAAACAGTCCAAAACCAAGCCGAGCCGAATGTTGTGTTGTAAGCCGATATTCTATTGGTCAATGAACTGCATGTGGCAACGGTGACGTCACACAAAGGTTTGGCATTTTATTGGTTTTAGTGAAACTGCGTGTGACAACAGTGACGTCACTTACATTTTCGTCTCTGTTGCCTGATGAAATCTCAGTTTCGGCCATAACAGAATTGAGAGAGGGTTGCTCTCTGATCAGTGAAGTTGTTTTGATGTGTGTGGGTACAAGAACATCTTTTACACGGGATTAATAACAGAACTTCCACCGTTGATATTCCGAGGTTAGTATGAAATAGTTTTGCTGACCATGAAGCATCCAAGGTTATTCTGAATTATATTTGCTAATCATGAAACCTCTGAGGTTAGTCTGATTTGTACGTGCTAACAGCGGGGGCGTGGGGGCGGCAGCCCCTACTAAGGACACAAGGTTAAGTTAGGTTAGGTTGTTTTGTTAGGTTAATGATATTATAAAAGCTTCGTAAGTGTAACTCTCACCCTTTGCCTGAACTGATTCACTTCACCTGCCCTCTAACCCATCTTACCCTTAGTCCTTTCTGTTATTGGAATTATATAAGCCGCATATCTATCTATATATATATATATATATATATATATATATATATATATATATATATATATATATATAGTATATATAATTATTATTTATTTATCTTTATTTGTTTTGTAATGTTTTCTGCTCCAAGTCTGTAGGTTGGTAATTGAATATTATTAATTCAAGTCTCTCGCTCTCGCCGTGTAAATTATAGGCCCCTGGTCAGTGAGGGTATAATATAAGCCCCTGTCACCCAGCCGCCACTACCGTCACCACTCATGAGTCACACATACAGTCACCAACAAAAGTCACCCTCTGCTGCCATCATTTCACCCTTTAACCCGTCCAGTACCAGTGACGTCCTTTTCATTGTATTCTGGTTGATATTAGACGATTGTATTAAGCTTAGGAAAGACCTCTAGCAATAATAAGGCTTCAAACTATCTCAACCAACCCTATAAACTACCACATATCCTTTCTATACTGCACAATATCGTCTAAATATAGCTAGAATAAAATATAACACGTCGCTGGTACTCAAAGGGTTAAGGGAAGGTTTCTAGTTTGTTTCCTACTCCTCCAGCAATCTTATAATTTCACCCCCTTGACCCCCTTTCAAGGTAAATTTGTAAATTTTTCGGTAGAAAAATGTCCCGGCCGAAGGCCGATTACTCTTAAATTACAGGCTCGCTATCGCTCGCCAGGATAAAATCGACACCTAAATGGCACGAAAGGTCTTAAAATTGACAGAATGGGGCGGAAATTCTTAAAAATCACCTAACTAATGGGGCAAACGTCTTAAAATCTCAAAAGCAATGGGGCTAGACATGAGGGAGAAAGGGGTCAAGAAAAAAGTCCCTCAAGTGGAAATCTCCCCTTAAGTAAACAGTGTTACCTTACATCCTTATCAAATTTCTAGCTATCATTCGGCATTTGTATTCTGCTTAGGTCAAAATATGTATGTCGATTTCTTCCTGGCGAACGATAGCGAGCCTGTAATTTATATATTAGGAAGAAACCAAAAATGTACAAATAAATCTCGAAGGCGGGTCTTGGGGGTGTTTTGTAAGCTTAACGGGGGGGTGACCTGTTTTTGTTTTGTCCTTTTCTATCTTTCTCTGGCTTGTATCCATTTGGCCCCATTCAGCCTACTGTTTTAAGACGTTTATCCCCATTCAGGTGTCAATTTTTTACTGGTGAGCGGCAGCGAGCCAGCATATTTTTTATTTTTGTTTGACAGCAGGCTAAATTTGTACATTTTTCGATAGAAAAATGTCTCCGGCGAAGCCGGATTTCTTCATATAATGCTGGCTCGCTTTCGCTCGCCAGGAAGAAATCGATACCTAGATGGGGATAAACGTCTTAAAATAGTTGGCTGAATGGGGCCGAATGGGTACAAGCCAGAGAAAAAGAGAAAGGGACAGAAATAACAAAAAGCAGGTCACCCCCCTTAATGGAGGCCAAAAGAGGGGGAACTAAAAATAAACAAATAAATACATAAAAAAAAAAAAAAAAAAAAAAATATATATATATATATATATATATATATATATATATATATATATATATATATATATATATATATATATATATGTATTTCCCCTTACAAAGGATATTAGGGGAGGTATTTAGTTTGTTCCCTACTTTTTCATCAAGCTTAAAATTACACCCCCTAGACCCCCTTTCAAGATAAAATAGAGAGAGAGAGCGGTATTTGAGTGCGTGAGTGTAAAATTGTGTTAGATCCCCATCATTGTACAAAAGTGTTCATGTGAGTGTAGGAGAAAATTATTATAAACATGAGTGAATCAGGGTGTGTTCTATATATATATATATATATATATATATATATATATATATATATATATATATATATATATATGTGTGTGTATTTATGTATGTGCGTTCTATATGTATATGTGTGTGTGTATTTATGTGTGCGTTCTGTATGTATGTATGTGTGTATATTATGTGTGTGCGTTCTATATGTATGTGTGTGTGTATTTATGTGTGCGTTCTGTATGTATGTGTGTGTGTATATTATATATATGTGTGTGTGTGTGTGTGTGTGTGTGTGTGTGTGTGTGTGTGTGTGTGTGTGTGTGTGTGTGTGTGTTTAGGTGTGCTTTCTATATGTATGTGTGTGTGTATATTATGTGTGTGCGTTCTGTATGTGCGTGTGTGTATGGTTACGTCGGCTCCGCATCACCGTACACAAATGCTTGAAGGCGCCGGTCTTTATCGCTCGGCCTTGAACAGTTTAACAAGCAGATCTCATGCATAATCAGGGCTCGTTTTTTTTTTTTCTTTTTTTTTTTTTTTTTTTTTTTTTTTTTTGTGGGCCTCTAACCCTTTCTGTACCAGTGACGTCTGTTACATTTTATTTTAGCTATATGCAGACGATTGTGTGCAGTTTAAGAAGGAGCTATGGCAGTAAAAAGGGTTAAGTGAGAGAGTTTGCAGCCTGTTAATTGCTGGATTTTAAATTAACATAATCGTCTAATAGTAACCATAATACAGTTAAATAGGACGGCACCGGTACTGAAAGGGCTCCCGTGGCTGTGGGTATGCTCATATAAAGGCAGGTGTAGGTGGGTTCACTTTTTGGTGGATTTTTTTATATATTTAATATTTTTCTAGTTTTCTCCCTAGACCTCCATCAAACTTAAAACAACAACCCCAGGAACCCCCTTCAAGATATATTTGTACATTTTTCGGTAGAAAAATGGTCTAGGGAGGAAACTATAAATATATATATATATATATATATATATATATATATATATACTGTATTATATATAAATTCATAATTAATTATAAATCTCTCCTAAATTTGGCCTGGTTGAGATGGCATTGGGTGACACGGTTTACTGGTTAGTCCGTTCAATACAGTCAGACCCACTCTCTCATTATATTTTATTTCCTATGTTCATGAAAGAGACAAAGACAAAGCTGCCTGTAACAAGTGCCCCCCCCCCCCCTCCCCCCCAAGGTTGAAAGAGTGATAGACAGCCAACATTTAGAGGTAATTTAGATGTGTTGGAAAGAAGTGTGCAGGTGCGCTCTTTAAGGGAGCCCACCTCGCTTTTTTTTTCTCTTTCTCTCCCTCTCTCTTTGGCTTGTATCCATTCGGCCCCATTCAGCCTACTGTTTTAAGACGTTAATCCCCATTCAGGTGTCAATATTTTCCTGGCGAGCGGTAGCGAGCCAGCATATATATATTTTTGTTTTAGATCAAGCTTAATGTCTCCGGCGAAGCCGGATTTCTCCATACAATGCTGGCTCGCTATCGCTCGCCAGGAAGAAATCGACACCTGGATGGGGATAAAAGTCTTAAAACAGGTGGTTCAATGGGGCCGAATGGATACAAGCCAGAGAAAGATAAAAAAAAAAAGCAAGTGACCCCCCCTTAAAATCTAATTATTCAAGGTATCCCGTAGGCCAGAGAATCTCACTTACCCCCACCAGGATTAGTATCAGCTACAACCATCAGATTATAACCATCTATAAATGTAATAAATAAACTGCTTCTTACCCCATCAGGACCAGGACCGGTCTCAAACCTCCGACATTCAGAAAGAGTGTCCAAGCTTTTAATCCACTACACCACGGCGTGAGATATACCTGATATACTTGATATTAATGACTCGTGTTTGGCTGGGCGAGAATTAAAATTAAATTCTCTATAACTCGAGTTGCGTGAGGAATCTTGTAAAAATCCCTGTATGGTATCCTGGAATGTGGATCCTGCGACTTGTGCATGAATTGAAATACATCCTCCAAGTAGGATTTCCCTTCTCCATAATATATATAGGAAAAGGTTAAGATTCCTTAATCACGCCGTGGTGTCGTGGATTAAAAGCTTGGACACTCACTCTGAATTTTGGAGGTTCGGGACCGGCTGGGAATAAATCTGTCTCTCTCTCTCTCTCTCTCTCTATATATATATATATATATATATATATATATACTGTATTCTTTTCTATTTAATTATCGAACAATATTTTATGATGAGGGATCCGTCGTACATGCAACATTTGTTTCCTATGTAGACTCATATTTTTTATGTTTCAGGAACTGACTCGTTGATCATTATTCATTTGTGGAAATGGGGTGAAATGTTTGTAGTACGCAGTGTCAATTTATTGTACCTGTATAATATGGTAATACACGTTAATGTGCTGGCCACTAATATCGTCACTATATTGTATTGTATGATGTACATATTATATTGTATTGTATGATGTACATATTATATTATATTGTATGATGTACATATTATATTGTATTGTATGATGTACATATTATATTGTATTGTATGATGTACATATTATATTGTATTGTATGATGTACATATTATATTATATTGTATTGTATGATGTACATATTATATTGTATTGTATGATGTACATATTATATTGTATTGTATGATGTACATATTATATTGTATTGTATGATGTACATATTATATTGTATTGTATGATGTACATATTATGTTATATTGTATTGTATGATGTACATATTATATTGTATTGTATGATGTACATATTATATTGTATTGTATGATGTACATATTATATTATATTGTATTGTATGATGTACATATTGTATTGTATTGTATGATGTACATATATTAATTGTATAGTATGATGTACATATTATACTGTATTGTATGATGTACATATTATATTGTATTGTATGATGTACATATATTATATTGTATTGTATGATGTACATATTATATTGTATTGTATGATGTACATATTATACTGTATTGTATGATGTACATATTATATTGTATTGTATGATGTACATATTATATTGTATTGTATGATGTACATATTATATTGTATTGTATGATGTACATATTATATTATATTGTATTGTATGATGTACATATTATACTGTATTGTATGATGTACATATTATATTGTATTGTATGATGTACATATTATATTATATTGTATTGTATGATGTACATATTATACTGTATTGTATGATGTACATATTATATTGTATTGTATGATGTACATATATATTGTATTGTATGATGTACATTATATTGTATTGTATGATGTACATATTATATTGTATTGTATGATGTACATATTATATTGTATTGTATGATGTACATATTATATTGTATTGTATGATGTACATATTATATTGTATTGTATGATGTACATATTATATTGTATTGTATGATGTACATATTATATTATATTGTATTGTATGATGTACATATTATATTGTATTGTATTGTATGATGTACATATTATATTGTATTGTATGATGTACATATTATATTATATTGTATGATGTACATATTATATTGTATTGTATGATGTACATATTGTATTGTATTGTATGATGTACATATTATATTGTATTGTATGATGTACATATTATATTGTATTGTATGATGTACATATTGTATTGTATTGTATGATGTACATATTATATTGTATTGTATGATGTACATATTATATTATATTGTATGATGTACATATTATATTGTATTGTATGATGTACATATTATATTGTATTGTATTGTATGATGTACATATTATATTGTATTGTATGATGTACATATTATATTATATTGTATGATGTACATATTATATTGTATTGTATGATGTACATATTGTATTGTATTGTATGATGTACATATTATATTGTATTGTATGATGTACATATTATATTATATTGTATGATGTACATATTATATTGTATTGTATGATGTACATATTATATTATATTGTATTGTATGATGTACATATTATACTGTATTGTATGATGTACATATTATATTGTATTGTATGATGTACATATTGTATTGTATTGTATGATGTACATATTATATTGTATTGTATGATGTACATATTATATTGTATTGTATGATGTACATATTATATTGTATTGTATGATGTACATATTGTATTGTATTGTATGATGTACATATTGTATTGTATTGTATGATGTACATATTATATTGTATTGTATGATGTACATATTATATTGTATTGTATGATGTACATATTATATTGTATTGTATGATGTACATATTGTATTGTATTGTATGATGTACATATTATATTGTATTGTATGATGTACATATTGTATTGTATGATGTACATATTATATTGTATTGTATGATGTACATATTGTATTGTATTGTATGATGTACATATTGTATTGTATTGTATGATGTACATATTGTATTGTATGATGTACATATTATATTCATCAATTTAATTATCATAAGATTACAGTAGTTTTATTAACTTTCATGATCTTATCTGTTTACTCATTAATGCTTATCGGCAATGTACAATTATGCGTTGATTTTAACAATCAAGCAAACTTATGTTCTATGATGTTATCACATATATAATGATAATGGCGGATAGGTTGGGAGAGAGGTATTCTGACCAGGACGTTAAGGGGGGGTCACCGTTTTTTTTTATCTTTCTCTCCTTTTCTCTCTTTCCCTGGCTTGTATCCATTCGGCCCCATTCAGCCAACTGTTTTAAGACGTTTATCCCTACCCAGGAGTCGATTTCTTCCTGGCGAGCGATAGCGAGCCAGCATTGTATGGAGAAATCCGGCTTCGCCGGAGACATTTTTCATCGAAAATTTACACATTTAGCTTGCTGTAAAAAAAAAATATATATATATGCTGGCTCGCTATCGCTCGCCCGGAAAATATTGACACCTGGATGGAATTAAACGTCTTAAAACAGTAGGCTGAATGGGGCCGAATGAATACAAGCCAAAGAGTGAGGGAGAGAAAGAGAAAACAAAAGCGAGGTGGGCTCCCTTAACATACATGTTTTATTTAGATTAAATTAAAGTGACAAACTGCTGACCATATCTTTTAACTTTCTAGTTAGCCGAGATCATTAAGGGCAGATTTCCACTTGAGGGATTATTTTCTTTACCCCTTTCTCCCTCATGTTTAGCCCCATTGCTTTTGTGCTTTTAAGACGTTCGCCCCATTAGTTTGGCGTTTTAAAGAACTTTCGCCCCATATATGTCACTTTTAAGACCTTTCGTGCCATTTAGGTGTCGATTTTTTCCTGGCGAGCGATAGCGAGCCTGTAATTTAAGAGGAATTGGCCTTCGGCCGGGACATTTTTCTACCGAAAAATGTACAAATTTATCTTGAAAGGGAGTCAAGGGGGTGTAATTTCAATCTTGATGGAAGTCTAAGAAACACACTAAAAACCTCCCCTTAAGCATTCGACCGTGTTTACATGTACATTTGTAATAATACCACATAATACTTAGTCTACTTCAGAGAGAGAGAGAGAGAGAGAGAGAGAGAGAGAGAAAGAAAGAAAGAAAGAAAGAAAGAAAGAAAGAAAGAAAGAAAGAAAGAGAGAGAGAGAGAGGACCAAGTTTTCTTCAATAGTTTCCTGTAAATGCTCATCCTACCAAATAATTATTCACCTTGCTGATAATCCCGTGTGCCTTGCTGATAATCCCGTGTGCTTTGTTTTCCTCATTGGACAAGGACATGTGTTTTAGTGGTCTCCTCAGGGAAATGTGATGCGCAAATTGCCGATAGAAGCAGTTTATTTATTACATTTAGGGATTGTTACATCTGATTGTTGGACCTGATAAGAGTTCTTGATGGTGTAAGTGATACTCTCTGGCCTACAAACTACACGATATTTTGTATAGTTATATTTTAGGATGCATGGACAACTCAACTCTGTGTATACCGTGACTTATTTCTTCCAATTATTTCGAATCTCATTAGACGATATTGTCATCTTTAGGAAGTACCTGTGAAAGTCAAAGGGTTAATTGGGATAAATGTCACCATTTAATCACAGTGGGGAGATTGTAGGCACAAATCAAGCAGGGTAAGCCTACAGATATTTGATAAGGAGTTGCTGGACCTCCTGTTTAATTTGCCTTGCTTCCCTTACTGATTTTGTTTATGACTCCCCTACACAGAGTAATGCAGCTAGCTATCACAAACACCTCCTCCTCCGATCTACTCCACTACACTAAACAACCACACCACACTTCTGTGGTGATGGGCTGGTCTATCAGAGTGAGAACTTAGCGATCTCTGCCATACCCATAGCTTACTCTGACTGTTCCTTTTACTTATATATTTTCTAGATCTCAAGTGACGGCGTCTCTTCCGTGGATTGACCTCCCAATCTACCAAGATTGGAAGCCAAAGCGTCACATTTTTTCCTTTGCCCCTCAACTTTCTCTTCATAATTGCTGAGGGGCACAGGGCCCTGGGTGAGGCTTTGGTTTCCCGGGCGTTTCCGCTCCCTCCTCAGCTCTCCGCCATGGAGTGGCTTCGGTCACTCCAGGCTTTATTGTGGTCGGCAGGGAGGGTTCTGTGGGGGCGCTCTGTTATGGCCTTGGCCTTGCTCGGGGCCTTGGGGCTGTTCGGCCAGGCAGCTTGGGGAACAACAACAACAACAACCACACTTCTTTCTACCACAATAAAATTATCTAACGGAACATGATGAGCAATAGCCCAGCCTCGGAGTCCCCCCCCCCCCACACGCCCAACCTTCTCCAAACGATCCTTCAAAATTCTTTCGACCACGTCCTGACACTCTTACTATCAACTTTTGCAATATTCGCGGCCTTTCGACTAATTCTCCCTCTGTTGAACACCACCTCTCCTCCTACTAATCTGATTTTCTTTTCCTCACTGAAACTCAGGTGTCTGAAGCAAATGACAGCAGCCCCTTCTCTGTATCCTCCTACTTTCTCTATCCTAGTTTTAAAGCCAAAGGCAGAAGCTGTGTATATGTACACAACAAACTCACTTGCTCTCGTGTTCCCGATTTGGATTCCTCTGAATTCTTAACTATATGGCCCAATTTGTCCAGTCACTCTCATACTAGATATTTATGTGCTGTCCATCTTTCCGTTAACTATATATACTATCTAAACTCTAAAGTCTAACCCATCCTATCCATCTCTCCTTTCTCAGAAATCTCCATATTAGGAGATTTCAACGATCACCACCGCGAATGGCTCTCTTCTCATTCCACTGACCAGCCTGGTGAACAAGCCTACATCTTTTCTATCCTAAATTATCTAGACGTTTACCCCCATCCAGGTGTCAATATTTTCCTGACGAGCGGTAGCGAGCCAACATATATATATTTTTGTTTTGACAGCAAGCTATATTTGTACATTTTTCGATAGAAAAATGTTTCCGGCGAAGCCGGATTTCTCCATACAATGCTGGCTCGCTATCGCTCGCCAGGATGAAATGAACACCTGGATGGGGATAAACGTCTGAAACAGATGGCTGAATGGGGCCGAATGGATAAAAGCCAGGGAAAGAGAGAAAGGTAAACAAATCCGGTGACCCCCCTTAACAGTATTTATTAGAGTTGGCAGTAATTGAGAGCTACTGGTGCTTTCCGAGCAACCTATCTTAGTTTGAGCAAGGGATAAATGAAAGAGATGTACGAAGAATAGAGAGATGAATGGGAATAGGGGAAGAGAAACAAAAGATGGGAATAAAGATGTGGAGTAATGTAAGGTGAGAGAGAGAGAGAGAGAGAGAGAGAGAGAGAGAGAGAGAGAGAGAGAGAGATTTATACATGAAGTCTACGGGTTTTGATCGCCGTTTTAGAGAAAGGAAGTCTACGGGTATTGATAATTCCACGAAGACATTCTTATTGTTGTTCTTATGGCCTTTCTGCAGATTTCTACAACAGGCAACATATGTATACCTTTAGGGGGAGGTAGTCGCTTCTCTCTCTCATGTTTACTCTCATTGGCATTGAGGTTTTAAGACGTTCGTTCCATTAGTTTGGCGATTTATAAGACTTTTCGCCATATTTCGTTGTCAATATTAAGACCTTTCGTGCCATTTAGCTGGGGCGTTTTCCTGGCGAGCGATAACGAGTCTGTAATTCTAGGAATTAATTATCTACCGAAAAATTTACAAATTTATCTTGAAGGAGGGTTTAGGAGGGGTTTATTTAAGTTTGATTGAGGTCTAATGAGGAAACTATAAATTTAATAAATAAATAAATAAAGAAATAGACCATAAAATTATCACTACCCCCTTAAATAAAAATATACTTAACCCTTTCAAGGTCCAATACGCATTTCTCGTTTTGTTTTCTGGCTAACACTAGACGTTTTTATGTAGATTAGGAAGGGTGTGTGGAATTCAGAAGGGTTAATTGAGACGGCCTTTACCCCTATGATTACCACAGATCCTTCCTAAGCTGTTATAAAATCCTCTAATGAGAGCCAGAATAAAGTGTCAAAATGCGTCACGATCTTCAAAGGGTTAATTAATATAAACATGTGAAGAGGAGCACTTTATTGACAACGTTTCGCTCATAGCTTCATCAGACCAATGATATACACAGTATTACCTTAGTTATACTGATAATTGCTACATATAATTCATTAATAATTCACAATAATTATTTGTTTATATATTGATATAAAATACATACATTTAAAATATATATTAATCCCCCATTGCCCTTTTCAGTAACATGGCGTTTTTTATTTTATTTTTGTTTTCTTTTATCTCGTTGTAATCTTGCTTACACTAAGCGATTATATACAGTTTAAGCTTGAACTCTAGTTTTCAAATGGGCCATTATCCATTTAACTTTCAGAGACCCTTTCTAAGCTTAATAATATCATCTAAAAACATTCATTGAGATGGAGAGACTGTGTAAGAAAGGCTTTGGATGATAGAGGAATGACTAGATCAGGCAGGGGAAGTGGTGGTGGACAGGAGTGAATGGAGAATGCTTGTGAATAGTTGAGTGAACACGTGGTCATTTGGAGTAAGGGGTCGGGCGCAAGTTGGACTAGATAATAGTCCATCAGGCGCCTGGCCCGGGGAGACGATTAATATGAAGGGTGTGCCTGGAAGTGTGGTGGGAGGGCTTGTCGCTTTGGCTCCGCTGCATGTCTGCCTGCCGAGATCGGAACCTCTCCTGGTGGTCAGGGGCCGGGGGAGTGCTGGAGCGACCTTGGTAACCCTGGTCTCTGGGTCTTCTCCTGGGTGACCTGGATGTGTGAGAGTTTGTGTTTTTTATCTGTGTTTATTTTTTGTTTTATGTTGTTTTTTTGTTTTCCCTGTTCTTGCTCTGTCTTGAGTCGGCTACCCCCAAAATGGGGATTGGGCCTGAGCATATAGATAGATAGATAGATAGAAAAACATTCAGAATAAAATTCAAGAACATGTCATGATATACTAAAAGATTCCATGCAAGACGTTAACTTTCACTCTTCTAGTTTTACTTCATATCGATATGGTTATGTATTATGGTTATATATATATTAATGCATCAAAGTCAATATTTGACAATTTCAATATAAAGTCAAAACTACCTATGCACCACGTTCTTAGGGGTTGTTTTAATTTTCTACTACAGTGTAATTACATTTCATTTATGTAAATTCACAAGATCATGGAAATAATATTTGTCTTTAATTAATTAACATTTAGTTTTGGATGTAGTTTTACATTAAATAAAGTGTGGGCCATGCTTTGTGCAAAGCTTTGATGCGATATCAATCTCTAGTAGGCCGTAGCCATTCATATATAGCGACCTTTTAACCGTATTCCAGGAATTATTCGAGATCTAGTTTATATCCTTGAAACAAGGTTTACAATAAATGTATATTTTCAACATATAATTTACAGTTCCACTAAAAGTAAGACCCTGGCTTTAGTTAATCTTCCTGTTGGGTGACAGACTTGTTGACAGAGACGCAGTGGAGGTGTTGATGGGCGCGACACCTTGCCTACCTTCACCTCTTCAGTCTCCCTCCTCTTAAAGCCCACGCACACTCACTTTGGGGCAATCACTGAAGCTCCCAAATATATACAATCTCTACTGGTCTCCTAACTAAGTTATCTGTCACTGTTCTCGCCAATAAACCTGTCTTGCCCAGAAGCTCCATAAGGCAGAATGAAGTGACGGTATGGTGGTGGGGGAGAATGATTGGAAAACTTGTAGAGTAACTACTGTGTACAATTTGTGTGCATTATAGAATGCGAAGACTAACAATAAATAACGATGCACATAATCAGTGCGTAGTAATAGTTTTTAGTTATAAAACAAAACAAAAGTTTGTTCTGGATTTTTTAACACAAATGTTACATATTATAAATGTGTTTTATAAACCATGTTAGACTCGTTGCTAATTTTAATATTTGTTCAGATTAATACTCGTAAAATGTTTTCAATAATGAACACATTATACGTTGTAAAGATGACCAAGCAACTGATGTCATAATACCAAGTCCGGTTAAAAGTAATTGTTCAGACTTTCAGGGACCATTGATTATGACTGTACGTACTCTTGATTATGGCCTCCATTATTCATACTAATATACCGGTATGCATATTTGCGCGTGAGTCTTTAAAAAAAAATTTCAATCTGTATTATTGGCCAAATAAGAGACATCACTTGCCGAAGGCAAGACCACCTCTATACAGGTGGTCTTGCCTTCGGCCAGGACATTTTTCTACCAACAAATGAACAAATTTATCTTGAAGGGGGGTCTAGGGGGTGTTTTTTTAAGTTTGATGGAGGACGAAACTAAGAAATATAGAAATAAATTACTTAGGCCTAATAGACAAAAAAAAAACAAAAAAAAAAACGGTCCATCTCCCCTTAAAATACATTTACTCCATGACGCATTGTTTAATTTTATGCTGGTTATTATTTACGATTTTATTCAATTTAGGAAGGATCTGTGGGAATTCAAGGGGTCATCGATATTGTTCTTTGCCGCTTTGATTGCGAGACGTCATTCCTAAGCTGTTAATCGTCTACAACTAATAACAACTATATATTATGATAACTAAGTATTTGTACTCTATGGGTTAAGATTCTTTTATACCAGTAGTTTCCAAGCGTTTTTGTGTTTTTGTGTTTTCAAAGTTTCATTATCCGAATAATAATAATAATAATAATAATTATGACATAGTTATAAATTTGGTATCGCAGTTTATTGGCTAATCAAATAAAGCTTGGAACAATATACTGGTGCCGTATTTCTTAACTGTTTCAGTATATGAGTACATATTTTTACTGTATTCTGGAGAATAGTGGAAAGTTTCATTGAGCTTCAGGGGAGATTTCCACTTGAGGGACTTTTTTCTGGACCCCTTTCTCCCTCATGTTTAGCCCCATTGTTTTTGAGATGTTAAGACGTTCGCCCTAGTAGTTTGGACATTTTAAGACATTTTGCCCCATTACTGTCAATTTTAAGACCTTTCGTGCCATTAAGGTGTCGACTTTTTCCTGGCGAGCGATAGCGAGCCTGTAATTTAAGAGCAACCGGCCTCTGGCCGGGAATTTTTTCTACCGAAAAATGTACAAATTTATCTTGAAAGGGGGTCTAGGCCCTAGGGGCTGTAATTTTAAGCTTGATGAAAACGTAGGGAACAAACTAAATACCTCCCCTTAAGTAAGGGTCTCTATGAATTAAAGGGATTTATATATCCTAAATAATCTTTTCACTCACGCTGGTCCTTCTAAACCGACATACTCGTGTACTTAAAGGGATAATAAAATAAAATACAATACATTAAATATTGCCCCAAATATGTATACTACCTTGCCGGCCTAAAGGAAAGTCGTATAAGTATTTTTTCCGGACACTTTTCTCAACTTGGTAACCCCTTCAGTACCATGACGCCTTCTTACCTTTGATTCTGGCTCAAATTAGATGATCTCAGACAGTTTAAGGAGGACCTATGTTATTAAGGGAGCCCACCTCGCTTGTTTTCTCTTTATCTCCCTCTCTCTCTTTGGCTTGTATCCATTCGGCCCTATTCAGCCTACTGTTTTAAGACGTTTACCCCCGTCCAGGTGTCAATATTATCCAGGCGAGCGGTAGCGAGCCAGCATATATATTTTTTTGTTTTACAGTAAGCTAAATTTGTAAATTTTTCGATAGAAAAATGTCTTCGGCGAAGCCGGATTTTTCCATACAATGCTGGCTCGCTTTCGCTCGCCAGGAAGAAATCGACACCTGGATGGGGATAAACGTCTTAAAACAGTTGGCTGAATGGGGCCAAATGGATAAAATTCAGAGAAAGAGAGAAAAGGAGAGAAAGATAAAACAAAATTCGGTGATCCCCTTAAGAGGGTTTATTGAGATCGTACTTACCCATTTGAGTCGTAGAGGTAGATGATAAACTAAAAGAAAGTCGTCTAAGGGTAACCAGTAACCACAATATATGAAAATTAGGTAATGGTGGTGAAGGGGTTAACTAAAGCTAAACCTTTTTACTTTATCATGACACATTCTTTCATTATTATCCCCGCAAACGAAGGTGGAGGAGGTTATGTTTTGCCTCCGTTTGTCTATTTGTCTAATGCCTGTAATTATAATGTAAAACTTGCAAAATAAACAAACCAAAACTGAGACGGCGCAAGATAAACGCAAAAGAACTGATCAAAATCGCTATTTTAAAAAGTTATGACCCGATATACACGAAATTTGGTGGACAGATTGGATTGTCTAGTTTAACCCTCTATTACTGACATGTTCTTCCTAAGCTGAATATAATGGCCGGAGGTAGTCCGAATAAATCACAATTATGAGTCATGTGCTAGAAAGGGTTAACATGTAGTGACAGCATCATTCCAATCTGTGTCCAACAACCCCTTCAGCACCATGACGCCTTTTTACCTTTGATTCTGGCTAAAACTAGATGATTTTATGCGGTTTAAGAAGGACCTGTGTTACAAAGAGGGTTTATTGAGACCGTATTTAGCCACTTGAGTCGTATTAGGTAGATTACAAGCTAAAGAAAATCGTCTAATGGTAACCAGAATATGATGAAAATTACGTCATGGTGGTGAAGGGGTTAAGGGGGAGGTAGTTGCATTATCTGGACCCCCTTCTCCCTCATGTTTAGCATGTTAGTTTTCAGATTTTAAGACGTTCTTTCCGTTAGTTTGGCGATTTTGAGACCTTTCGCCCCGTTTCTTTGTCAATATTAAGAACTTTTCTGCCATTTAGGTGTCGATTTTGTTTCCTGGCAAACAAAAGCGAGCCTATAATTTTAGGAGTCTGCCTTTGGCTGGGAAATTTGTCTACCGAAAAATTTACAAAATCATCTTGAAAGGGGGTCTAGGGGGAATTTTTTGTTAAAGCTTGATGGAGGTCTAGCGAGGAAACTACAAAAATATATTAATATATAAATATATAGACCAATAAACAAGCACTTCCCCCTTAACCCCTTCTGTACCGGCGACGTCTTTTGTTTTCATTTCATCGACATTTGGACGATTTTATGAAGCTTAGCAAGAATGATGTGGTAGCTACAAGGACTAATTAAGATAATCTGTACCCTTTAAATAGGTAGACGTCCTTCCTAAGCTGAATACAATCATCTAATGAAAAGAACGTCACCGGTACAGAAGGGGTTAACAAGTTTATATAAGACGAAGTGTAATTGAAAGTCTGTTACATACTTCAGCACGATGGCACCTTTGTCCTTTTATGTTGGATATCTTTACACTTTTATTGAGCATAGAAAATAACTGTGAGAGGCAGATAATTAGTGATTGCAGGTCTTTCTTACGCTGTAAAATAATTTGGGGTGAAGAAATACATGAAAAGGGTACTTAAAGTGTCCATATGTTTTACCCTTTAAAGGTATCATGGTAGTTATAAGCCAATCTAATAAAAGAATACAAAGGTATTTTATATCACATAGATACAAATCATTATCAATATACCCCGCTTCTTGAAGATATTAACCCTTTTTATAAATTTTTACTTTTTATAGTGTATCCTGAACATATCATCTACTGACATGCAGAAGGAAATAGAAATGGCGCCCTAGTAAAAATATTAAGAGGGCACGAAACTCGTTCGTTCCTTTTATAATCATGATTTGTAAGGGGAATGCAAGCATTCGCTATATTTTATTTGGGAAATTAGGTAGACTAACCTAGACTTCCTAGAGCGGGAAAACCAGAAGGTATGGGTAGTATTGCTGTGGATTGTATTAAGAAGGGTGATGTGATTGTATTAAGAAGGGTGATGTGATTGTATTAAGAAGGGTGATGTGATTGTATTAAGAAGGGTGATGTGATAATATATTGCCCGGTGAGACTATTCAATGTGTGCTTTGTTGTGTCAGTGGTACCACTAGACTGGAGGAGTCCATTCAGTGTGCTGTTATACAAGGGGAAGGGAGACCGGCAGAATTGTTCAAGTTATAGAAGTATTAGTTTATTATCAGTTATTGGAAAGCTGTATGGCAGGGTGTTGATAGAGAGGATAATAGTAGGTACAGACGGTGCAATAGGAGAAGAGCAGTGTGGTTTTAGGAGGGGAAGAGGGTGTGTGGATCAGAATTTCGCAGTAAGCCAGTTATGCGAGAAGTATTTAGAGAAGCATAAGGAGATATTTTGGGTTTTTGTGGATTTGAAAAAAAGCGTATGATCATGTGGATCGAGAAGCAATGTGGAAGGTGCTAAGGATCTATGAAATTGGAGGACATTTGTTAAGAGCAATCAAGAGTTTTTATGAAGAGAGCAGAGCGTGTGTTACACTTAGGAAATAATGAGTTGAGTGAATGGTTTGAGGTGAATGTAGGTCTGCGACAGGGTTGTGTAATGTCATCGTGGCTGTTTAATGTAGCCTATACAGTATATGGATGGTGTGTTGAGGGAGGTGAAAATAAGAACTATGGGCAGAGGATTGGGTTTACTAGGAAAGAATGGTAGAGATTGGGAGTTGAAGCAGTTGCTGTTTGCTGATGACACAGCGTTGATGGCATAATCTGAGAAGAAACTACAGCGAGTAGTTAAAGAGTTTGGTGTGGATTGTGGGAGGAGGAAGCTAAGAGTGAACGTGAATATAAGTAAAATGATGGTGTGTAATAAAGGTGATCTTAGGGTGAATCTAGATTTACGGCTGGATGGGGAACTACTGGAGCATGTGGATTGTTTTAAATATCTAGGAGGAATGACAAGCTGGAACGGAGGTATAGAAATGGATGTTAATAAGAGAGTATGTGAAGAAAGGCAAGTTTTCGAAGCAATTGGAACTATGTGTAAGTTGAGAAATCTCGGAATGAAAGCTAAAAGTGCAATGTATCAAGGGATAGTTGTACCAACAGTAATGTATGGGGCTGAGACATGGGCTCTGAAGGCAAAGGAGAGAAGAAAGCTGGAAGTGATGGAGATAAGTGTTGCTTGAGGAGTATGTGTGGAGTGACTCATAGAGACAGATTGATAAATTAAGAGATACGTAGGAGAGTGGGGCAGCAGGAACATTTATCGGCCAGAGTGGTTAATAACGGTGCTGTGCTGGTATGGACATGTTGAGCGAATGGGAGATGAAAGGCTTACAAAGAGAATATGCGAGTCAAATACAAGGGGAGGTAGATAGCATTGCAAGATAGAGGAATGACTATAGATCTGGCTAGAGAAGTGGTAATAAATAGGAATGAATGGAGAATGCTAGTGAATAGATGAGTGAAAACACGGTCGTTTGAGAGAGGGGATCAGGCGCCAGTTGGACTAGATAATAGTCCGTCATGTGCCTGGCCCGGGGAGCCGGTATATAGGAAGAGTACGCCTGGATGCGTGGTGAGCAGGCTTGTGGTGGTAGAGCTTCGCTGCATGTTTGCCTGCTGAGACCGGAACCTCTCCGGGAGGTCTGGGACCTAGGAATCTTGCTGGAGACCCCAATATGGCCTGGGTCTCTGGGTCTTCTCATGGGCGACCTAAATGTTTGTTAATATTTTGTTGTTCTTTGTTTCCTCTTCGGACTCTGTCTCGAGTCGGCCACCCCCAGCTATGTGGTATGTTCTTGAGTATATAGATAGATAAATAGATAGATAGATAGAACCTAGAATTAAGCTTAACCCTCGCCATACGATATCATCTTTCTTGAATTGTTTTGTCTAACATTAGAAGATGTTATTCAACTTAGAAAGACCTCTAAAGATCAGCTGGGTACAATTTATCACGTTTGGCATTTTTTATTGCCACAGGTTTTTTGAATAGCCCAATTGCATAAACTCCTAATACTAGCCAGAATGTATAATATAAAGGACGCCATCGTGAGGTATTTCCTGATCGGAGTCAAATCGTTTATAGTCTAAATTATGAGGAGTCTAGTAATTATAATCCCCAACCTCTTGTACAGTAACTCACGAAGGGATGGAGCGACGGGCTGTGAATTTCTACCCCAATTTCCTGGTTGCCTCTTCCCAATTTGTAGAAATATTAGCACGATTATTCAAGTCCCTTTTTAATTATCAATGGTTGAGGAGGGTCGCGATATATAGAATCGCCATATTAAATAAGTAATGGTGGAGACTTGAATAGAACATAATGTAGTGTTGTTTTGAAAACGTCACAACAAAAACACATTTTACTCATTCATTACCGAAGATAGTTCCCCAAGTTAGTATAATCGCCTAATATTATCCAGAGTAAATTATGAAATGTGCCATTGTACAGTATTTATCAGAATTTGTTTTCAGAAATATCAGAAATGTTATCAGTATCGTTATAGTTTCGAAGTTCAAGTTGAAACCATTACATTTAAGCCAAAATTGTCAATGCATCTAATACTGTAAATCAACTATCGATTTTATGAAGCAGAAACAATATATTTGGCTTGGCAAGGTTTAACCAAGTTTGGTCTACGTGGTAAATATATTATACGCATTAGTATTCTGTCTAAGAAAATCTCTCAGCATTATGTCAACTAAAAATTAGGATTACCATTTAACATCCAACTGGCAGCATTGGTTCTGGACATTCATTCATTTTCTCTTCCATTGTTGTAATATCTCGATGCAATCTGTCAATGTACATAAAAGGCTGGAGGCTTAGCACAGTTGCACACAAAAGTCGTGTCGCCATTCGTCCTTTTTCATAAACCTTGAAAGTCCTACTTGGTGAATATACAAGCCTGACATTACTATGGCATCATTTAGGTTATTTTGGCTACCACTAAATGATTTGATTAAGCTAAAGATGAACAAATACCTAAAACTATATTGATTAGCCTTTTCACACCAACGGGTTTTTCTTAACCTGAAAGAAATAGTCTAATAACGGTCAGACAAAATATATATATATATATATATATATATATATATATATATATATATATATATATATATATATATATATATATATATATATATATATATATATATATATATATATAGATATATATATAGAGAGAGAGACAGAGAGAGAGAATAAAAATAAAGACTTTACGGGTTAAGAGCTGTTCATCAATACGATCCTGAATACTAAAAAAAATCTATGTCTCTGTAAATCGTAAAATGTTAGAGAAACCACATGATTTATTATGTGTGCCTGTACTAACCATTATGTGCAGTTTTCCCCACACATATACTGTAGCTACACTCCCAGTTTAGGAACAGGCTGGGTTTATGTACTAGAATTATCAGTTGGGTATTTATTAGGATCTATCAGGGGGGTATCATTTGTTGCATTGTAAGTGGATTCAGTTATTCATTATTTTTGTTTTTTCTGATTAATTGATTTGATTATGAAAGAGAACATGGTTAGTTTTATTTTCATATATCATATTATTTTTCGATGTTAGGAAAAAAGCAAGTTGGTTGTATTGGGGTATTTTTCTGATTTGAGGTAGAGGGGTAATCGTTTGTTTCTATTCATAGATTTTTTTTTTTTTTTTTTTTTTTTTTATAAGGAAGAGTGGGATATTAGTTTGGGCCGCTTTTCTGAACCACTTTCTCCCTCATGTTTAGCCTCATTAGTTTTCAGATGTTAAGATGTTTGCCCCATTAGGTGGTCGATTTTAAGACATTTCGCCCCATATCTTCGTCAATATTTAGACCTTTCGTGCTATTTAGGTGTCGATTTTTTCCCTGGCGAACGATAGTGAGCCTGTAATGTTGGAAGAACCGGCCTTCGGCCGGGAAATTTTTCTACCGAAAAATGTACAAATTAATCTAGAAGGGGGATCTAATGGATGTTAATTTTTTTTATTTTTTATGGAGGTATAGGGAGGAAACTAGAGAAATAATGAATACATGCACAAATCGCCCACCAAGTGAACCATCCCCCCTCAATACATTATTTTTGCTTTTACAATTATTGAAGAGAACGAGTGTGGTTCTCATTGTTGATTTACTTATTCAAGGAGGAATGTAAGTTAAGGGGGGTGACCTGCTTTTTGTTATTTCTGTCCTTTTCTATCTTTCTCTGGCTTGTATCCATTTGGCCCCATTCAGCCTACTGTTTTAAGACGTTTATCCCCATCCAGGTGTCAATTTTTTACTGGTGAGCGGTAGCGAGCCAGCATATTTTTTATTTTTGTTTGACAGCAGGCTAAATTTGTACATTTTTCGATAGAAAAATTTCTCCGAAGCCGGATTTCTTCATATAATGCTGGCTCGCTATCGCTCGCCACGAAGAAATCGACGCCTAGATGGGGATAAACGTCTTAAAATAGTTGGCTGAATGGGGCCGAATGGATACAAGCCAGAGAAAGATAGAAAAGGACAGAACAAAAACAAGCAGGTCACCCCTCTTAAGCCGGTATCACACGAGCGTGTTTTCCCTCAACATTTATCCTTAACACTGGTCTGGCAGCTGATAAGGTCAACATTTGAATGATTTCGGTTACCTACGTTAATCTATCATCAGTCTAGTTTCCGATACCAGTGGAAAATAGTCCAGAAAAGTTGCCAGAATTTTTTTAATTATTGAATATTGACTATAAAGGCTCTCGTGTGATACCGGCTTTATAACAAACTTCTCAGACATTCATTTGATCTGCCAATGTAACCCTTTCTGTACCGGTGACGTCTTTTTAGTTTTATTCCAGGTATATTTAGACGATGGTGAGCAGTTTAAGAAGGATTTGTGGTAATAGAAATGGTTGTTGTTTTTGTTGTTCCCCAAGCTGCCTGGCCGAACAGCCCCAAGGCCCCGAGCAAGGCCAAGGCCATAACTGAGCGCCCCCACAGAACCCTCCCTGCCGACCACAATAAAGCCTGGGTGACCGAAGCCACTCCATGGCGGGGAGCTGAGGAGGATGCGGAAACGCCCGGGAAACCAAATGGTTAAGTGTAACAGTTCGAAGCCTGTTAATTGCTGTAGGCCCTTTTTAAACTGAATATAATCGTCTTAAAAGTAGCCAGAGTAAAATTAAAAAGACGTGGCCGGTACATAAGGGGTTAAGAAAGAGAGGGGTGTTCAATGTGTTTTCTATTCATGAAATTATTTTATTGAAGGTGTTGGAAAAAAGCGATGAATCTATTTGATGTACAGGTTTTAAGATGTTCGCCCCAATATTTTGGCGATTTTAAGATGTTTCCCACCATGTATTTGCCAATAATAAGACCTTTCGTGCCATTTAGGTGTCGATTTGTTCTTGGCGAGCCTGTAATTTAGGAGGAACCGGCCTTTGGCTGGAATTTTGTTCTACCGAAAAATTTTGTACAAATATATCTGGAACCGGGGGGGGGGGGGGTCTTGGGGGTAATATGCTTGATAGGGGTCTAGGGAGCAAAATATAACATGAAAAATGAAAACAAGTATATATGGAAGACAATGAATTAACTTCTGTTTTCAGAACTTAATTGGATTTTACTGTTTTAAATCATTATGTTTTTATTCTAATATATAATTTCGTATTCCATTATATTTAAACAGCGAGTTGATTGTTCTTAATTTACGAAATAAATTCATTTTCCGCAGTAGTGAGAAGTGCTTCTATAGATATTTTTCTTTTGCAAATTGAAGAAGAGTTTCTACCTGTAGTTTACCCTTTGTATACAGTATATATAATTAGATTCTCCGATATCAAGTTAGCAATTTAAAGAAAATTGCCGATTTCGAGCGTTTTGTGATTTTTCGTGAGCCTTAAACCTACACATTGTAGTTGATAGCAGGTTTAGTTTGTTTTAGACTTTTCGTAATTTCACTTGATATTCCCACTAGATAAAGGAGAAAGCAGATTTAGTTATCCTTTTCTGTGTGTATATTGTTTCTTCATTGTTTGCATTTATAATTACAGTGAAAATATCGCTCTCACTCGCCTGGAAAGAAATCGACACCTAAATAGCACAAAAGGTCTTAATATTGGCAAGGAAATGGGGCAAAAGGTCTTACAATCGCCAAACTAATTGGGCGAACGTCTTAACATTTCAAAACTAATGGAGCTAAACATGAGAGAGGAGGCTGTTTCAGAAAAATAAAAACTCCTTCCCCCTAAGTGTTTCATCGTGTTCGGGATTTCATCATCATCATCATCATCATCATTCACCACCTCCTCCTCATCATTATTATCATCATCATCATCATTCACCACCTCCTTCCTATCATCATCATTATTATCATCATCAACCACCTCTTCCTCCTGTCCCTCCCCTTATCTTTAGTGTAGAGAACTTGGTCCCCACCCACCCATTGAGGACCTGCCTGCTTTCCTACCTACCTACCTGCCTTCCTGCCTACCTACCTACCTACCTACCTACCTACCTACCTACCTACCTACCTACCTACCTACCTACCTACCTACCTACCTACCTGCCTGCCTTTCTACTTACCTACCTGCCTGCTTTCCTACCTTCCTACCTACCTACCTGCCTGCCTGTCTGCTTTCCTACCTTCCTACCTACTTACCTACCTACCTGCCTGCCTTCCCACCTGTCTGCCTGCATGCCTGCCTTCCTACCTACCTACCTACCTACCTACCTGTCTGTCTGCCTTCCTACCTGTCTGCCTGCATGCCTACCTTCCTACCTGCCTGCCTTCCTACCTGCCTTCCTGCTTTCCTACCTACCTACCTACCTACCTACCTACCTACCTACCTACCTACCTACCTGCCTGCCTGCCTGCCTGCTTTCCTACCTACCTACCTTCCTACCTGTCTGCCTGCATGCTTGCCTTCCTACTTACCTACCTACCTACCTGCCTGCCTTCCTACCTGTCTGCCTGCCTTCCTACCTACCTACCTACCTACCTGCCTGCCTTCCTACCTGTCTGCCTGCATGCCTGCCTTCCTACCTACCTACCTACCTGCCTGCCTTCCTACCTGTCTGCCTGCCTGCCTGCTTTCCTACCTTCCTACCTACCTACCTACCTACCTACATACCTGTCTGCCTGGCTGCTTGCCTGCTTTCCTACCTACCTACCTGCCTGCCTTCCTACCTGTCTGCCTGCATGCCTGCCTTCCTACCTACCTACCTGCCTGCCTGCCTGCCTGCTCTCCTACCTTCATACCTACCTACCTACCTATCTACCTACCTACCTACCTACCTAATTGCCTACCTGCCTGTCATTGTTGTGTATTTAAGTTTATTTTTTGACAAAACCAGTGTAGGCGAAGGTATGTGCTCTACTAAATATTTTTGTTTTTTTAATCCACAGGTACAGGATTGTCCCTCTTTCCTAAGCTGAATCGTCATGTGGTGAGTACAATGCAATATATAATTATCTTTATTATTTTTCAGCTGGCGGTAAATTGGCATGTCACCATCCTGATTACTCTATTACGAAATTCTGTAGCGAAATGTGTTGTTAATTATGAAAATTTGGCATTAATATGACAGAGACATAGCAGTTTCATATTTCTCCATGAAGTATCGAGAAATAATTACCTAAGGGAATCAACTTACCGTAGGCTGAACTAAAACAGACTTTGTAATCGAGGTTGTCTCCAGAAATTCGGCGTCATTTAAGGGGGGTCACCTGCTTTTTTGCTTTTTCTCTCCTTTTCTCTCTTTCTCTCCTTTTCTCTCTTTCTCTGCCTTGTATCCATTCGGCCCCATTCAGCCAACTGTTTTAAGACGTTTATCCCCATCCAAGTGTCGATATCTTCCTGACGAGCGATAGCAAGCCAGCATTGTATGGTGAAATCCGGCTTCGCCGGAGAAATTTTTCTATCGAAAAATGTACAAATTTAGCTTGCTGTCAAAACAAAATATATCCAGTATGCTGGCTCGCTACCGCTTGTCAGGAAAATATTGACACCTGGATGGGGGTAAACGTCTTAAAACAGTAGGCTTAATGGGGCCGAATGGATACAAGCCAAAGAAAGAGGGAGAGAAACAGAAAAAAGCGAGGTGGGCCCCCTTCATATCCGTCTGTATTATGTTTTGCTTGTATGGTCTTATCAAACTGTTTATTGTGTATTATGTTTTGCTTGTATGGTCTTATCAAACTGTTTATTGTGTATTGTCTAAATAGCTAATATTGTATGTCACGATTACCGCGTTTTTGTCATAAAATGGATAACGTAATTCCGGAATATCGTAACTTCCGTTCACATAAATTACAAGTGCTATCGAAACAAAAATTATTTAGCAAAGTAGGAGTACTTGAAAACCGATCATATTGCAATGGCAGTGTTGATAAATAGATAGAAAAAACAGAATGGTTCTCTGTTTAAAATTATTGCATATTATCCATATTATTCAAGATGAAGAATGCAATCGAGAAACACAATGTTATATTATTCTAAATGCTTGTATCAAAGAAGAGCATAACTGCGTTGTATTGTTAGTAGTATTGACCTATCTACTATAGCTACAGATATATACAAATGCTATTTATAAGGATTACGGGGAGATTTCCACTTGAGGGATTTTTTTTATTTACCCCTTTCTTTCTCATGTTTAGCCCCATTGCTATTGAGATTTTAAGATGTTCGCCCCATTAGTTTGGCGATTTTAAGAACTTTCACCCCATTTATGTAACTTTTAAGACCTTTCGTGCCATTTAGGTGTCGATTTTTTCCTGGCGAGCGATAGCGAGCCTGTAATTTAAGAAGAACCGGCCTTCGGCCGGGACATTTTTCTACCGAAAAATGTACAAATTTATCTTGAAAGGGGGTCAAGGGGGTGTAATTTCAAGCTTGATGGAAATCTAGCAAACGCACTAAATACCTCCCCTTAATGTGTTTCGTAATAGCGGTACAATCATGAATCATTTATTGTACTATTTATATTAGTAATACTTGTATGTATTGTTTTCGTTGATATAATTGACCTCATACATGGTCATTGTCAAATGACCAGTGTGCTTTACGACCTTGCACTATGATGCCATTTACATTGTCAGGCAGTTACAAGAGAGGTGCCATAGTCTTTAGCCCGCTCATAAACATTCCTGGACCCCCATGTTGTCTGTATGCAATTACAACTGTCAGGATTTATTTTTGGTTAGAACTTGCTTATCAATAAATAGTTTATATAGTTTTGAAGTTGATGTATAGAAAATAGTATTCATAAATTCGTTGCCATAGATATACTTCCATAATTAGAAATAGGTATAGTTCACAAATATCTATGAGTGGGCTACAGACTATGGTATCCGAGTGTACCTTGGTAAAATAGGGAGTTGTACAATCGCGCTAATAAGTCATGTCCCAGCTGTCATTACGTTTGGCTCGCTCTGTGCTGTATTAATGTCTGTCAGATGTTGAATAGGATGGGTAAGTAAAGGAACATGTTTGTATATTTCACTCGATATGAAGAAATGAAGCTTAGATATTGCTGATACCAATTATTGATCAAAACATACTCGGTGCCGAGACATCACTTATTAGCGCGATTGTACCTCGTATTGGTAGACCTTGAGGATGCCATGGGATGTCGTTGCAGTGAGCTATGTGAACATTGGGTGTAGGAGAGTGGCTGGTTTGTGTGCTAGTCCAGATGGAAGAGGGTTTATGAACGACAGACTTCAGAGGGAAACGTGTTATGAGGTAAGAGTTTTCAATAAATGTTTAAGTCGTTCAGTGTTAAGTGACAAGAATCTATATATTGGCTGTTTTGATTATATATATTATTTTCTTATGTGTGAGTGAGGGAGACAAAAGGCAGAACTGCCTTCAGCAAGTGCCTGCCCCAGAGTTGAAAAAGTGGCAGGGCCAAAATCAAGGGACGTTCGAGCCAAAATGCCTGGACACACGGAGTTTGAAGCAATTTAAGTCATAGGAAGGAGGAAAGACTGATTCTGGGATAGAGTTCCAGAGCTCAGCTGTTGAATAGAAGAAAGACTGAGAGTAACGATTCACTCTTGGGTTGGAGATTTGCACAGAGTAGGGGTGGGATTGTGTTGCAAGACGGGTACCACGTACCCTACGTAGTGGAGGTGGTATACACTGAGAGAGCTCTGAGGAACCCTGATTATTGTAGTAGTGATAGAATAGCGAGAGAGATGCAACATTGCGGCGAAGAGAGAGAGATTGCAGAGAGTTGATGAGTGAACAGGAGTTAATGATATGAAAGGCCTTCCTTTCTACTTTGTCTAGGAGTGTGGTGAGAGGGTATCCACCCCACACATGTGAACAATACTCAATACAAGAACGCACTGTGCCCCTGTATAGAGCAAGAAGCTGTGCAGGGGTAAAAAAAAACTTGAGGCGGTTGAGCACACCCAGCCTCTGGGAGGCTGTCTTAGCAAGACTAGTATTTTGGTCCTTCCAAGTGAGAGCAGGAAAAAAAGACACCAAGATTATTGAGAGAAGATGAAGGCTTGATTTTTGTATTGTTGAAAGATACTATATCAAGGAATTGTTGTGCCAACAGTGATGTATGGGGCTGAGACATAGGCTCTGAAGAAAAAGGAGAAAAGAGGGCTGGATGTGATGAAGATGAGCTGCTTGAGGAGTATGTGTGGAGTTACTCGTAGAGACAGATAAGGAATGAAGAGATACGTAGGAGAGTGGGGCAGCAGGAACATTTGTCAGCCAGAGTAGACAGAAGGGTGCTGAGCTGCTATGGTCATGTTGAACGAATGGGAGATGAAAGGCTTACAAAGAGAATATGTGAGTCAGGTACAAGGGGAGATAGAAGGGCAGGAAGACCCCCATTGAGATGGAGAGACTGTGTAAGAAAAGCTTTGGATGATAGAGGAATGACTATAGATCAGGCAGGGGAAGTGGTGGTGGACAGGAGTGAATGGAGAATGCTTGTGAATAGTTGAGTGAACACGTGGTCATTTGGAGTAAGGGGTCGGGCTTAAGTTGGACTAGATAATAGTCCATCAGGCGCCTGGCCCGGGGAGACGATTAATATGAAGGGTGCGCCTGGAAGTGTGGTGGGAGGGCTTGTGGCTTTGGCTCCGCTGCATGTCTGCCTGCAGAGATCGGAACCTCTCCGGGTGGTCGGAGGTCGGGGGAGTGCTGGAGCGACTTTGGTGACCCTGGTCTCTGGGTCTTCTCCTGGGTGACCTGGATGTGTGTGAGTTTGTGTTTTTTATCTGTGTTTATTCGTTGTTTTATGTTGTTTTTGTGTTTTCCCTGTTCTTGCTCTGTCTTGAGGCGGCTACCCCCAAATATGGGGATTGGGCCTGAGAATATAGATAGACGTTGTGTGTGTGTAAGTGTGAGAGTCTGAGTGTAGGGGGTAAGACAGTGAAGCACGGGAACGAGGTGGCTTCAGAGATGGGGTCGTTTCGGGCCATGAGTGAGCACCGTGCCTCATGTGAAGGCAAGATGACAGGTGCTCGTTGTACTCTACGTGCTTCACATGTCTCACTCCCTAGACTGGAACAAGACCTCACGGGCTTCACTGTTCATTGTAAAGCGGTGAATGTTAAGGCTCTTAGCCTATGCCCGAGAGGAAGTAAGTTGGAATATAGAAAAAAGAAAAAAAACAAAACAAAATAGATAGATAGTTGAAAGATGAGGGATAGTCCGCTGGGAGTTCTTGATGGGTAGATCGATTAAGGGTTTTGGAAACATTAAAGGCAACAAGGTTTTCTCTGCCACAATTGGAAATAGTAGTTAGATCAGAAGATAAGAGTTCTATGGCTTCATTATATTTGTTTTTGAGGGATTGCTGGCTGGGGCGTTCTGGAAAACTAATTGAGTAGTGTAAGGTAGAGTCGTTTGCGTTTGCGTATGAATGGATAGGACTGGAGGTACAGTTGAGAAGATCATATATGAAAATTAGAAAGAGAATGAGAGATAGGACAGAGCCCTGAGGAACACCGGAGTTGATAAGATGAGGGAAGTGAGCGATGGCCGTCCACAACCGTAGCTATGGAACGGCCGGAAAGGAAATTAGAGACAAAGGCACAGATGGAGGGATAGAAACCGAAACCCTAGACACTTGAATCAACAGGCAGACGTGCAACAACCACACCATAAAAGAGTTGTTGCAACCTGACAGACACTTACTGCTCAGTGGCCATCTGGGTCCACGTAATTAATAACGGTACAAGCAGATTATTTTTACACTTTTAGACTTCAAGAGGGAGTAGTACTCTAATACTATATATATATATATATATATATATATATATATATATATATATATATATATATATATATATATATATACAGTATATTATAGTATAAATGATGATACTGTGAATTGTTGTTCTAGCTAGCAATAGACATTTGTGTTCAGCGTAGGAATAAGTGCATTGTCTAAAGGTAGATTAACACTAGGCCATCCGTAAAAATATAAATATAATAATAATAATAATAATAATAATAATAATAATAATCATAATAATAATAAATATACCAATATGATAAATACAAAATATAAAAGGAAGAGTCATTACTTTTGTCTGTGATGTGAAGAGAGTGGATCGTAATGCTATCAAGATGGATCGTTGTGTTGTGTTGGGCCGATAAGCCGGGTGAGTGCCGTGCCTACCAGCTTTTATGTCAGGCTCAGGGTTTTTAACGGGGGTCACCGGCTTTTTTTTTTATCTTTCTATCCTTTTATCTCTTTCCCTAGCTTGTATCCATTCGGCCCCATTGATCCAACTGTTTTAAGACGTTTATCCCCATCCAGGTATCGATTTCTTGCTGGCGAGCGATCGCGAGCCAGCATTTTATGGAGAAATCCGGCTTCGCCGGAGAAATTTTTCTATATTTTGTTTTACAAATTTTAGCTTGCTGTCAAGACAAATATATATATATGCTGGCTCGCTACCGCTCGCCAGGAAAGTATTGACACCTGGATGGGGGTAAACGTCTTAAAACAGTAGGCTGAATGGGGCCGAATGGATACAAACCAAAGACAGAGGGAGAGAAAGATAAAAAAAAGCGAGGTGGGCTCCCTTAATAGGTGGCTCAGGCAAACAATATGGCTTTATAAGGACATTGGATATCGATGTTTGCCCAGACCCCATGCCGACTGTGATGACCATTGTTGCTAGACGAATAATTATTATTACTATTCTCTAGACTGGACCTGGCAACTTGGTGGATTAGTCACTTGGGTTTCTGTCTGGAGGTCACATTGCCGCGTCTAGTATGAACACTTAAGGGGAGACTGACCGTTTGTTTGGTCTATTAATTAATGTATTCATATATTTTTTTAGTTTCCTCCCTAGACCTTCATCAAGCTTAGAAAAACACCCCCTAGACCCCCCTTCAAATTAAATTTGTACATTTTTCGGTAGCAAAATGTCCCGGCCAAAGGCCGGTTCCTCTAAAATTGCAGGCTCGCTATCGCTCGCCAGGAAATAATCGACACCTAAATGACACGAAAGGTCTTAAAATTGACAACGAAATGGGGTGAAAGGTGTTAAAATCGCCAAACTAATGGGCCGAACGTCTTATGATCTCAAAACTAGTGGGGCTAAACATTAGGGAGAAGGGGGTCCAGAAAAACGGCCTTCCTCCCCTTAACGTTTTGAATGAATTTGGGCAGACGATTGAATGAAGTGGGAATGAATGGGCGAGCAATAGCAAGCCCTTTTACGGTGAGCCCACAGAGGTGGTTTTGTGTGTGAGTCATAAGAGTTGTGGCTTCGTATGAGAGACATATATGTTGTCCTCACTGCTCATCTTATATTTTCTAAATGATACCATCCAAGGTCAACAGGTAGACACATTGATGGGACCTGGCGAGATGTTTAGGGTATCTATTATCACCCATACTTAGCTATCAATCAAAGGCATCTGATAAAATAAGTGAAAATGTGCTCCGTGTGCGCCCGATCATTTAGAAGAAACCGGCCTTTGGCCAGGACGTTTTTCTACCAAAAAAGAAAAAAAATACCGTACAAATATAGTCTAAATGCTAGTTTTCTGTTGTTGTTTTGCCTGCTCTCTTCCGTCGAATACAGAGACTCACTGACTAATGAGTGATCTATGCTATGAGTGTTGCTGCTGCTGTTCCTGTTCTTGTTGTTATTGTTGTTTTAGAGGATCAACTGAAATGGGTTGTGGATAGCATATTTACGAAATTACCCCCACACGGAAGACAGTGATAAAGCCATACATATGTGTAGTGTTATTCATTGATGCAGAGCTGAGTATGAGTCCGATAGATCTATTTTACAGGAAGGCCCCATTGTTGGTGGATGATAAAACTTCATATTCAATCGTTGAAAAGTTAAATTTGAATACCACATCATAACGAAAGCATCGATGCATCAATCCTTATTGTCGAAGATGGCACACTACAGTCCTGCATCACTAGTTCCAATAATTTCATATTTTCATAACAGAAAATACGTGTAATGGTAGATGGCCTTTATTCCCAATGTCATTCAATACATGCTGGCGTTCCACAGGGAACAAGTTTGGACCCAACTCTGCTTCTCCTTCATATCAATGATTTATCTTCCACTCATAACCCAATACATTCCTTCGCAAATGACTCGAGACTCCACAGTTCCTATATTTTTACAAACTTAGCCCGATATTATTCATTCCATAATAGACACTGGAAATTCTCTGAACCAAAAATGTTCTAAAATTATTGAATGGGGACAAAAAAAATAGTTTTCGTTAATGCTCAGAAAACCAAGTACATTCAATTTTCTAATAGGCAGAATCGTTCCGACTCCCGCATATTTATTAATAATGTTAGTATTCCCACTTCCTCTAGTATTGACATCCTCGGTGTAACTTTGAATACTGACTTAATCTGGACACCTTATGTTAGAGTCATTGCAATATATATATATATATATATATATATATATATATATATATATATATATATATATATATATATATATATATATATATATATATATATATATAATGCTTAAAAACTGGGACTCATGGTACTAACTTCGAGATTTATTCACTGACGAGTAGTTGACCATACACCTTTCTCCATTAGGCTATCCATATGAAGTTTTGTTACATCCATTGCCTTATTTGATAGATATTTTTACTGCAAATGTTATAGGAACTTGCTTCAATTGTACCACCTCTCCATATCTTTCCCCGCAGTACTATGGCAGCTGAAAACCGCTCATGAATGTATACTCTCTCCTTCCCAATGTAGAACTTCTGCTTATCAAAATGTGGAATTTCGATAGATCTGTTGTTGTTTGACTTCTTTGGTTCTGTTTTGTACTCCTTTGTGTATCTTGACTAATTATATTGCTATGTAGTTGTTAAAACATTTTCGCCAACTGTTAGCCAGATTGTTTAAATAGTATCACTGTGCTTTATGGACTACTCAAGATAGATTTCTGTTGGCTCGTGTATATATATCAAAAATATATTTCAAGTTGCAGAAAAACGTCTAGCGTTACCCATATAAATATAAACTAACACCTCTCTTACTGTGATACAATGACTATTTTGACTTTTTCAAATAATTTAATGGAAGAGTTTTATCAAGTACAATTGCCTTACATCTCAAGATATAATTAACACACACACACACACACACACACACACACACACACACACACACACACACACACACACACACACACACACACACATGCCACTGGATTGGTAATCCAATGGACCCTGGTTCAAATCCCGATATGTCAATGGGAAGATATTATTGGGATTGAATTTGTGCTGTACCTAGTATCAGTGCATTACCACAAAGCCCACCGAAATGCCAAAAAAATACCCTCATTGTTCCCTGATTAAATAACTGTATGAATATTCCCATATTCAAAATATGTTACAGGGGGACAATGCCTAGTGAGTTCACTGCTCAATAGGTGGCGTTCTGAGAGTGAGGGTCTGAGTCTGGAGGGCGAGACGGTAAAGCACTTGGGCGAAGCAACCAGCCGCTTCAGAGATGGAGCTGCTTCGAGCCATGATGGATGCTTCACATGTCTCACTCCCCAGACTGGAACAAGACCTCACGGGCTTCACCGTGTTGAGCGGTGGAATGTACAGGCTCTCAGCCTATGCCCGAGAGGGAGTGGTTGGAATATAGAAAAAAAAAAAAAAAAAAAAACACACACACACACACACACACATACCGCGCAGCTAGCTCAGTGGTACCGTCCCTGCCTGCAACCCAGGAAACCGGTCGCTCAGGTTGATGAAGGTTTTCGGAGACTTAACCGGTGGTTACCATCTTCCTTGAGCAAGGAGATGGGTAATTGTCATTGGTAATAATGTCTAGGAAGCGGGACAATACGAGCCAAAAACTCAATTCCTGTCAAACTACAATTATGAATTACAATTATGAATTACACACACACACACACACACCTCCACACACACACACACACACACACACATACACATATACTGTAAACACACACACACACACACACTAATATACGCACCTCTTATCAATTGCATGACTGTAAAAGTTTTTTCCAGGTGTGTCAAGCAGTAACATTATCCCACAACTAAGCACAAATCACCAGTTAAGGGGAGGAAGACCGTTTTTCTAGACTCCCTTCTCCCTAATGTTTAGCCCCACTAGTTTTGAGATTATAAGACGTTCGGCCCATTAGTTTGACGATTTTAACACCTTTCGCCCCATTTCGTTGTCAATTTTAAGACCTTTCGTGCCATTTGGGTGTCGATTATTTCCTGGCGAGCGATAGCGAGCCTGCAATTTAAGAGGAACCGGCCTTCGGCCGGGAAATTTTTCTACCGAAAAATTTACAAATTTATCAAATTTATCTAGGGGGTGTTTTTCTAAGCTTGATCGAGGTCTAGGGATGAAACTAAACAAAATATATGAATAAATGAATTAATAAACCAAACAAACGTTCAGTTTCCCCTTAAACGCACACAAACACAATCATTTAATGTTGAATATACCATTATATTAGGAGTGCTAAGACACATTTTACTTTACAGTTATAGGTAGGAGTGTACGATTTTTTTTTTCTTTTCAGGTTAGCGCCCTAGACCTCTATCAAGCTTTAAAAAACACCCCGAAGACTCTCCGTCGCTACCGCTCGCCAGGAAAATATTGACACCTGGATGGGGGTAAACGTCTTAAAACAGTAGGCTGAATGGGGCCGAATGGATACAAGCCAAAGAGAGAGTGAGAAAAAGAGAAAAAAAGCTAGGTGGGCTCCCTTAACCCCACGATAAATCTCTCTTCTCCCCTCTTACCTTCCTCTCTTCTTCTTTGTCTAGTCTCTCCTCTTCCCTCCTCTCCTCTTATTGTTCTAGTCTCTCCTCTTCCCTCCTCTCCTCTTCTTATTGTTCTAGTATCTCCTCTTATTTGTCTAGTCTCTCCTCTTCCCTCCTCTCCT
Source organism: Paralithodes platypus (assembly GCA_032716605.1). Classification (NCBI taxonomy): domain Eukaryota; kingdom Metazoa; phylum Arthropoda; class Malacostraca; order Decapoda; family Lithodidae; genus Paralithodes; species Paralithodes platypus. The sequence goes on from CM064575.1 coordinate 14,485,194, forward strand.
CATATGTTTCTAGTCTCTCATCTTCCCTCTTCTCATATGTTTCTAGTCTCTCCTCTTCCCTCCTCTCCTCTTATTTGTATAGTCTCTCCTTTCTCTCCTCTTATTTGTATAGTCTCTCCTCTTCCCTCCTCTCCTCTTATTGTTCTAGTCTCTCCTCTTGCCTCTTCTCATATGTTTCTAGTCTCTCCTCTTCCTTCCTCTCCTCTTCTTTTTCTAGTCTCACCTCTTCCCTCCTCTCCTCTTATTTGTCTAGTCTCTCCTCTTATTTTTACAGTCTCTCCTCTCCTCTTATTATTCTAGTCTCTCCTCTTCCCTCCTCTCCTCTTCTTGTTCTAGTCTCTCCTCTTCCCTCCTCTCCTCTTATTTGTCTAGTCTCTCCTCTTATTTTTATAGTCTCTCCTCTCCTCTTATTATTCTAGTCTCTCCTCTTCCCTCCTCTCCTCTTCTTGTTCTAGTTTCTCCTCTTCCCCCTTCTCCTCTTATTATTCTAGTCTCTCATCTTCCCTCCTCTCCTCTTATTTGTCTAGTCTCTCCTCTTCCCTCCTCTCACCTCTCCTCGCCTTTCATTTTCCTATCTTCCTCCTCCTCCCCGTTCTGCCTTGTCACCCCACTCCTCACCTCTCCCTTCTCCTCCTCTCCTATATCTATTAAAACTATTACTGTACCCGACGACAAATCTTCTCTCTCTCTCTCTCTCTCCCCCCCCCCCCCATACCTACCCAGCCATGGTCTCTTTAGCGCTGCTGTGTTGATCTCTTCTCTTCTCTCCTCTCCTCTCTTCTCTTCTCTTTTCTTCATCATCTCTTCTCTTCTTTTCTTCTCTTCTCTCTTCTCTTCTCTTCTCTTCTCTCTTCTCTTCTCTTTTCTTCATCATCTCTTCTCTTCTTTTCTTCTCTCCTCTTTTATCTCCTCTTCTCTTCTCTCCTCCCCTCTCTTCTCCCCTCTCTTCTCTTTTCTCCTCTCTTCTCTTCTCTTTTTCATCTCTTCTCTTCTCTCTTTTCTTCTCATCTTCTCTCATCTTTCCTCGTCTCATTCATCTCTGTAAGGGGGGTCACCGTTTTTTTTTTTTATCTTTCTCTCCTTTTGTCTCTTTCCCTGGCTTGTATCCATTCGGCCCCATTCAGCCAACTGTTTTAAGACGTTTTTTCCCCATCCAGGTGTCGATATCTTCCTGGCGAGCGATAGCGAGCCAGTATTGCATGGAGAAATCCGGCTTCGCCGGAGACATTTTTCTATCGAAAAATTTACAAATTTAGCTTGCTGTCAAAACAAAACAATATATAATTATGCTGGCTCGCTACCGCTCGCCAGGAAAATATTGACACCTAGATGGGGGTAAACGTCTGAAAACAGTAGGCTGACTGGGGCCGAATATATACAAGCCAAATGGAGAGGGAGAGAAAGAGAAAACAAAAGGGAGGTGGGGGGAAGTCCGCTTAAGGGATCACTTTTTCCCTAATTACGCTAGGATGCTGAAATTTTAACTGATAGTTGCTTGCCCCATGGTGATACTACTGGTGAATTTTAATTTAATTCTATAAATTATATTTACTATTTACATAGAAATATTGTACTAAATTTGTCCATTTTTCATCTCGCATCTAGTAACCTGTTATTGAGAGTACAAAGTACAAAGGAGTACAAAGGAGTACAAAGGAAATCAAGCAACAACAGATCTAGTGACCCTTCTAGGTTGCTTGTCTTCCAAGACACTGAGGATCAAGTGTCCAAACAGTGGGTTAGAGTGGGTAAGGGAACATTGGAAAGGGAATTACTGCCCTGGAACTAATGTCCGTGGCAGGATTAGGAAGTTAGTAGGGGACAGATGGGTTAGTAACTGAGGGGGGAATAAAATAAAGTTATTCATTTACAAACGCAGTCAGTCGCGGGTTTGATGCGAGATATTTGTCTAGGCGGAGTTTAAATGAATCAACGGTGATGCAGTCTATAACGTTTCGGGGAAGCCCATTCCACAAGTTGACAACTCGATTGAAGAAGAAATTCTTAGATTCGTGTGAGTTAAAAGATTTACCAATAATTTTGCAACCGTTTCCCCGCGTGTAATTAGATTGATCGATAGTGAAGTACTTACTACAGTTCATATTGTCGATGCCTTTGATGATTTTGAACACTTGAATTAAGTCACCTCTTAATCTGCGCTGGGTTAAAGGAAATAGATTTAATTCTCTAAGACGCTCTTCGTATGGTTTGTTCTTTAGGCTAGGTATCATTTTGGTAACTCTACGCTGAACTCGTTCTAGCTTGTTTATATCTTTTTGGTAATAAGGGCACCAGGATTGAACGCAGTATTCCAGAAGAGGGCGGACTAAGGAATTGTAAAGGGTTAGGATAACTTCTTTGGATTTATGCTCAAATGACCTGCCTATAAAGCCAATTATTTTGTTTGCCTTCTTAACAACTTCTGAACATTGTTGACTCGGTTTTAGGTTACTCGATATTGTTACTCCCAGATCGGTTCTCTGTTTACATTCTTAAGCTGAGTGCCATTCATCGAATAGTTTGCTTTCTCATTTAGGTATCCGATATGTAGTACTTTACATTTATCCGCATTGAAACTCATTTGCCAAATTTGGGCCCAACATGACAATTTATCTAGATTGTGTTGCATATCGTCAACTTGTTCTTTTGAGAGTACGCTATTTGCAATTTTTGTATCGTCAGCAAATTTTGAGATTATACAGGTGAGACCCTCATCTATGTCGTTGATGTAAATTAGAAAGAGAATTGGTCCTAGTACCGATCCCTGGGGTACCCCGCTACTTACATTGGTCCATTTAGATGCCTTACCGTTTATGACTACTCTTTGCTTTCTGTCGCTGAGCCAATTTTCTATCCATTTCAACACACCGTCTTGTATTCCATGCGCTTTTAGTTTTAGCAGTAAACGTTTGTGGGGAACTTTGTCAAAAGCCTTTTGAAAATCAAGGTATATAATATCTACAGCTTTACTCTCATCGTAGAGGTTGAGGATATCGTGGAAGAAGTCTAAGAGGTTTGTTAAACAGGAACGTTTTTTACGAAAGCCGTGTTGAGTATCTTTAAGTATGTTATTTTCCTCTAAGTGATTTACGAGTCTGTCTCGTATGACCGTTTCTAGCATTTTACATACAACTGAGGTTAAGCTAATTGGACGATAGTTACTGGGTAGGGATTTGCTGCCTTTTTTGAATATCGGTGTTACGTTGGCTAGCTTCCACTGATCAGGCATAGTTCCAGACTGCAAGGATTTATTGAATAGTAATGTCAGTGGTTTGGAGAGCTCATCCTTAGCTTCCTTTAGAACTCTAGGCGAGATTGTATCAGGTCCAGGCGTTTTTATTTACCTTGAGTTTATCTAAACAATTCAATACTTCTCTCTCTGTAACGGTGATATTGCTTAGAACATCTGAATTATCAATCTGAATCGGCGATGGTGTAGGGATATCACTGAGGTCTTCTGTTGTAAAAACTGATGCAAAGAAGGTATTGAGGGCATTACTCATTTGTACTTCGTCTTTGGTGTATTCTCCGTTTTCATCGACTAACGGTCCAACAGTTGAAGTAACTACTTCTTTCTTTCTGGTATAACTATAGAATTCTTTCGGGTTTGTTTTACTTTGATTCGCAATATGTAACTCTAGGGTCTTTTTACTTTGCTTAATTAACTTTTTGGCTTTGCGTCGTAGCTCTACAAATTTCACCCGTTCTTCGTCATTTTGTGAGGATTTTAATCTATCATTAGCAAATTTTGTATCAAGCAGGCAGTTTGAAATATCTTTATTCCACCATTTGGGCTTATTATTATGGCCTGGACGCCGTATTTTCGATGGTATACAGTCTTGCACTGCTTTTAGGTAAGTGGTTTCGAATAACTTCCAAGATGTATTTATGTCGTTATTGTTAATTAAAAAGCTCCAGTCAGTTTCTTTAAACATAGCTCTAAGTTCATGGAAGTTTGCTTTCTTGAAATTAGGGACTTTTTCGATGCTACTATTTGGTTCGTTACTAGTAAACTTTAAAGTGAAAGTTATCGTACGATGGTCGCTGTTACTGAATTTATCACCAACATTCAAATTCTCTATTAATTCTTCTTTTGTTGCAAGTACAATGTCAAGAACGTTATTACCACGGGTCGGCGTTCGAACAAATTGATAAAGCGAACTCTCTTGCAAGTTCGTATACAAGTCATGTCCGGAGTGTGAAGTAAGAGTATCGCCCCACTTGGTCACAGGTAAATTAAAGTCGCCAAAAATTACGGTATCTTGTGAGTTACTTACATCTGCAATTTGTTCGTAAATTTCTCGGTCAGTTTGCACTGATTGAGCTGGAGGTCTGTATATTAATGCAAGTATTATTGTTGTACCTTTATTATTCTTTATTAGCACAAAAGATGCGTCGACGTTCACAATTTGAGGTTTTGACAAGAGGGTAGGGTTAAGACTTTCTTTGATATCAAGTAAAACGCCACCTCCATTTCGATTTATTCGGCTTTTCTCAAACATTACATAACCGGGAAGTGAATACTCTGCTAAAAAGTCTCTATCTTCTGTATTGAGCCAAGATTCTGTTATGCCAATCACATCATAATTTTCTGTAAACACTAGCTCCTCTAAATCTGAAAATTTATTGCGTATGCTACGAGCGTTTGCATAGAAAACCTTTAAATTTGTTATTTTAGAACTCACGGAACGCTCTTTAATAATATTTTTGGTTCTTGTCGGATCTACATTTATGTTCATGGCTGTCCTCGGTCCTCGCTGTCTTCGGCCCTTATCGCTGGTGGTCCTCGGTTGCCTCTGTTTTTTTCTTGGTGTTGGATAATTTATGTCACTGCTGCTTCTTTTCGGATGGCGTTTTTTGATCCATGGCTGCGGACTGCTTCGTGTAGGAGACGACCCATGCGTGCTGATATATTTATATATATATGCCTTGATATTTTATTTGAGATAAGAAGCATGCCTGTAAAAATCTAGCACTTTTATTGCTGTAGGTCCAACGGTTGGGTTCTGCTCTTCTAACGAAATAATTTCACTGCATTTTTGCGCCTACATAAAATTTAAACCGCACCCATAAGTAAAATATGTAACTTACAGACCCATAGGTGCGGCATTATTTAGAAAAAAAGTAAGCTAGACAATACACCAAAAATAATGCAAATTGGGCAAGAATTGCAAATGTTATAGCAATTTGAAAAACATTTAATTTGCAAAATAAAGTCTCTGGGAAATGGGCGTCAAAGTTCTTTTTTTTTTTGTATCATCCACCTGCTTAAATAAAATATAATATTGGTTACCAATGCATTTCTTTACCAAATGATGCCATTCTTTACGACTGTGTTGCCAACACATTAGGCTACACTCTAGCTAGTTTTTTTATATAAATTATCATAATAAAGTCTGTGGGAAATGAACACAAAATTTAGTATTTTGTTATTTATTTTCCTGCTTAGAATGTATATAAATATTGATAACCAATGCAATATTCTACTAAATGATGCAATTTCTTCACGACAATGTTGCCAACACATTAAAGCTACTTTCTACCAAGTTTTGATTTTTTTTCAAAATTTGGGATATAATGGTCCCTTAAGCGGACTTCCCCCCTTAAACTATACCTTACCCGGCGACAAATTACCCCCCCCCCTCTTTCTCTCTCTCTCTCCCTCCCTCCCTCCCTGCCCACATGTCTCCTTAGCAATGACTGACGATGACAAGAAAACCCACGGTGTTTTTCTTCACTCTCTCGGTGTCTTCTCTTCTCTCTTCCCTTGCTACTCTCCTCTCCTGTCTACCTTTCCCCTATTTACCTATTTTCCCTTTCAACCTTTCCCCTATTTTCCTCTCCTCTCATTCTTATCTTCTCCTTTCTGCCTTGTTTCTATGTTCCTCTCTTCCCTTTCTACTCTTCTCTCCTTTCTACCGTTCCTCTATTTTCCTCTACTCTCATTGTTTGCTCTTATCTTCTCCTTTCTGCCTTGTCTCTATTCTGTCTCTCCGGTCCCTTTCTCTCCTCTAATTCTACCCCTCCGTTTTCCCCTCCCCTCTCTTCTCGCCTGCCCATATCGCTCTTCCACTCTTCTCCTTTATCTTTCTGAGCTATCACCTTACCTAATGACACATTTCAGCCACCCCTCCTCCCCCCTGCCATGATCTCCTTCGCATGATTCCCGACTCTCATCCCATATCCCACTTCTCTTCGCCTTTCCTTCCCTCTGCATTCTCCTTTCTGCCATTCCACACTCATCCCTTCTCCTGCTCTCCTCTCCTCTATCTCTTTAAACTATCACCTTACTCGACGACAAATCTCCTCCCCCCCCCCCCACCCAGCCTTTCCCCCGCCCTGATCTCCTTAGCGGTGTGGCGTTGACCAGGTCGCAATGACTTAGGGTGCCATTAAGCCCATTATGTCGGTGAGGGATGAGAGGGGGGGAGGGGGTGGGGGAAGGGATGACGAGTGTGGGGGGATGATAGGGGTGGGCGTAGGGGAAGGGAGGGTGGACGTGGGGGGGATGAGACGGGTGGGCGTGGGGGAAGGGAGGTCGGTCGTGGGGGGATGAGAGGGATTTGACACTGATATCTGATGTTAGGGGGATGGAGTTTGAACATTGCTTAACCAAACCTGATTAATCTAACCCAACATACCGGTAGTAACATATAATGGCAGAGGTTGGGTAGGGGAGAGTCTGGGGATGGGAGGGGTGTGGTGTAGAGAGGATAGGGAGGAAGGGTTGGGGTGGGGTCCAATGATTCAAAGGGAGAGGGTAGGGGTAATGGGAGATGTACTGGGTGGGGTGGAGAGGACATGGGTGAGGTGAAAGTGATAGTAGAGAGAGGTACGGGGTGTGATGGAGAGGTCAACTAGGAGAGCTACGAGGTGGAATGGGTTGGAGAAGTAAGCAGTGGTGGGAGGTGGAGGGGATGGTGTGGAGAGGGTGGGGGAGGGGTGGAAGAATAATAGGGAGAGGTACAGGGTGGTGTGGGCTGGAGAGGTTAAGTGGTGGGGGAGTTGGAGAGGATAGTGAGGGAAGGTAGGGTGGGGTGGAGATGATAGTGGGGAGATCTACTGGGTGAGGCGGGTTGGGGAGGATAGTGGGAGAAGGTGGGTGTGAGGTGGGGATAATAATAGGGAGAGGTACTGGGTGGGGTGGGGTGGAAAGGTAATTGGTAGGGGAGGTGGATGGAATATTGTGGAGAGGGTGGGGTAGGGTGGCGAGGATTGTGAGGAGAGATACTGAGTAAGGAGGGTTGGAAAGGGCAAGCGGTGTGTGCGGGGGGGGGGGGGGGGGGGGGGGGGAGATAGTGTAGAGTGGTGGAGTGAGGGGGGGGGGGAGATAGTGTAGAGTGGTGGAGTGAGGGGGACTGATAGTGTAGAGAGGTACTGGTTGGGGTGTGGGTGGTAAGCAGTGGTAGAGGTGGAGGTGGAATAGGTTGGAGAAGTAAGCAGTGGGGGAGATAGTAGGGAAAGATACGGGGTGAGGGGGGTTGGAGATGATAGGAGAAAGAAGGAGGGGTGCCGCAGAGAGGACAGTGGAGAGAAATATGGGGTGGAATGGAATGGAAAGGTAAGCGGTGGAGGGAAGGGGAGAATATAGTGGGGAGAGGTGCGGGGTAGGGTAGCTTATAGCAAGGTAAGAGGGGGGTGGAGGTGGAGGAGATAGTAGGAGAAGGTTTGGGAGGGGTGGATGGGATAGTAGGGAGAAGTAAGGGATGGGGTAGGTAGGGGTAAGGGAAGGTGGAGGGGATACTGGGGGAGGGTTTGGGTGGGGTGGATAGGATAGTAGGAAGAAGGTAAGGGATGGGGTAGGTAGGGGAGGTGGAGGACACTGAGGGAGGGTTTGGGAGGGGTGGATGGGATAGTAGGGAGAAGTAAGGGATGGGGTAGGTAGGGGTAAGGGAGGTGGAGGGGATACTGGGGAAGAGGGTTTGGGAGGGGTGGATGGGATCGTAGGGAGAGGTAAGGGATGGGGTAGGTAGGGGTAGGGAAGGTGGAGGGGATGCTTTGGGAGGGGTGGATAAGATAGTAGGAAGAAGGTAAGGGATGGGGTAGGTAGGGGTAGGGAAGGTGGAGGGGATACTGCGGGAGGCTTTGGGAGGGGTGGATCAAATAGTAGGAAGAATGTAAGGGATGGGATGGGTAGGGGTAGGGAAGGTGGAGGGGATAGTGGGGGAGAGGGTGGGAGTGTTAAGGGGGGTCACCGGCTTTTTTTTATCTTTCTCTCCTTTTCTCTCTTTCCCTGGCTTGTGTCCATTCGGCCCCATTCAGCCAACTGTTTTAAGACGTTTATCCCCATCCAGGTGTCGATTTCTTCCTGGTGAGCGATAGCGAGCCAGCAGTGTATGGAGAAATCCGGCTCCGCCGGAGACATTTATCTATAGAAAAATTTACAAATTTAGCTTGCTGTCAAAACAAAAATATATATATGCTGGCTCGCTACCGCTCGCCAGGAAAATATTGACACCTGGATAGGGGTAAACGTCTTAAAACAGTAGGCTGAATGGGGCCGAATCGATACAAGCCAAAGAGAGACGGAGAGAAAGAGAAAAAACAAACGAGGTGGGCAGTGTTAAGCCATTCATTGCCGGGTTGGTCCGTATTAGCGCTGCCAAATAAGTGTGGAGGCGCCCCGATGGTATCTCTCAGGAACCCCGGGAGTGGGAGGGAGTTATGGCTGGGGCACGAGAGAGCTCACACACTGCTTGCCCAAATACCTCACTGCCAAACACAGAAAAGAAATAGGAAGACATGCTGACGTATTGTGTTTGTTCAAATATTCAGCGGTCAGAATAGAAGAAAACGAAAGATATTTTTACAGATTGCTGTCAAAAAAAGTATATATAGATTACTTGCCAAATTACTCAAGCCTGTGTATTTATCGTCCACCAAAGTGTAGCCACTTGACACACTCTCTCATTCGACCTCTTGGAGGTTCTTATCGTATTTTATTTTATTATTTTTGAGAATTTTGGTTGTTTTTCCCATTTTCGATCAGCGTATTTTAACTTGTCCCCAAGGCTAACAAAAACGCCTTCCCAGACTTTCTTCAAGTTAAATAATGGCCAGCCAAAAACTCCTTCAAGCTAAATTAAAAAAAAAGCAAAAATCGATAGAAAAATGGGAAATTTTCTATCAAATTTGTATCGAAATCGGCCGAAGGCCGTAGGCCGATCTCTTCAAAGTTACAGGCTTGCTATCGCTCGCCTTAGAAATCGACACCTGAATGGGATGAAGCATCTTAATATCGTCAGACTAATGGGGTGAAGCGTCCTAAAATATTCAAACTAACGGAGCGAAATAGGGGAGGTCCAAAAAGACCCCCTCGGACATGATAGGGTTAAACAATCTTTAGCAGACAGTTGCCAGAAACGGGGGGGGGGGGGGATCTCCTAATGTTTGTCCCCATACTGTGAACTGTAAGGTCCATCCTCCTCCCTCTTGTCCGCGGCATTACCGAACTCAAGACGCGGGTGGGGCAGGAGACGAGAAAAGTAGGCAGATATTTTTACACGAGGCTTGACAGTTACAGTTGTTAGTGACAGTTGTATGCCAGTATATTATTTCTCCACTTGTCGATGGATGGACAGACAGACAGACTCAATTATTTATTTCATAAAAAGCTACACAATTAACTTATTACATAATATATACAATAGAGATAACAGTAACCTTATACATTACCGCATTCTAGGTTCATGGTTTTGTAGCATTTATTTATTTATTATTATTATTATTATTATTATTATTATTATTATTATTATTATTATTATTATTATTTAAGTTTCCTCCCTAGACCTCCATCAATCTTAATAAAAACATCCCCAAGATAAATTTGTACATTTTTCGGTGGAAAAATGTCCTGGCCGAAGACGGAAAATGTCCTGTCCGAAGACCGATTCCTCCTAAATTACAAGGTCGCTAGCGCTCGCCATGAAAACTTCGACACCTAAATGGCACAAAAGGTCTTAATATTGACAAAGAAATGGAGTGAAAGGTCTTAAAATCGCCAAAATAATGGAGTGAAATTTCTTAAAATCGCCAAAATAATGGGCTGAATGTCTTAACGTTTGAAAAGTAATGAGGGAGAAAGAGGGCCAGAGAAAACAACCCTCCCCCTTTAACCTGAAATCCATGAAATCCAACTTTTGGGTTCCTATTCACTGGCGCATTGAAATTCCCGTTTGTTTCTGATACTATAGTCTATTCTCTCTCTCTCTCTCTCTCTCTCTCTCTCTCTCTCTCTCTCTCTCTCTCTCTCTCTCTCTCTCTCTCTCTCTCTCTCTCTCTCTCTCTCTCTCTCTCTCTCTCTCATTAACACTACCTAATAATACGGCTCGTCTAGTTAGGTATAGTCAAAAGTCAAAGGCTATAGTCTATATGCTGTAAGTAGGCGAGAAATCATGACCTAACCTCTGTAACTCAAAAACGACTAGAGTAATCGAGCTAATATTTCTACCATTTGGGAAGAGTCAGCCAGGGAATATATGTGGAAATTTACAGCCAATTTTCTCTAGCCCTTTTTGAGTTCTAGAGAATAGGGGTCATCATGTGTTGCCTACTTACAGCGAATAGACTATAGACTTTGACTTTTGACTATGCCTAACTAGACGATCAGTATTGTTTAGGCAGTGTTAATTAACCCTTTCACGCTCATATGACGCAGAGGTTGCCAGATTAGAAATAAGAAATAGTTATCTTACTCTTATAATTACCTCCCCAAAATTAGTTTTCTGCCCACAGCTAACTCAAAGACAACAATCTACAATCCCAGCTGTCCATAAAGCGTGGAATTATACGGTGTCTTACCTATGTATTATTGTATCTAACTTAGTTGCAATAATAATAATAACAAATAATAATATACGATTGACTTATAATACATGCCTTAGGATGAAATATATGAAACATGTATGCATAATGTAATGGTAACGTATGGTAATGAACATTGTTATTTACCTAACTTATATTTTATCTAAAAACTTGTAACAAAATGCACTAGTTATAAAGGTATGCTTTTGTTGAACGTTGATGCTAAATTTGTGGATATTAGCTGGGTAGTAATTGTCTGTCATATATTGTAATCCAAGTGCCGGGACTAATTTGGTTCATGTCTTTGAAAAAAAAAAAAAAAAAACACACACACACACCTAAGACCTGCTTTCAAGTTGAATTTGTACATTTTTTGGTAGAAAAATGTCACGGCCTAAATTACAGGTTTGCTATAGATCGCCAGGAAAAAATCGACATCTAAATGCCACGAGAGGTTTCAATATTGGCAAAGAAACGGGGCGAAAGGTCTTCAATCGCCAACACCCATTGGGCGAACGTCATAGAATTTCAAAACTCATATGGCTAAACATGAGGGAAAACCCGAGAAAGAAAATCTCCCTTTAACCCTTAATTGGCGGCGCGCAACTTATGTCGTGTGAAATAAATATGGACTATGTGGCGGTTCACAACTTATGTCGAGCGCCATTTTCAGCACGTAATGTTGCTGAGAGAGAGAGCTGAGCGGTGTGAGGAGCGTAGCAACTGTATGACCGTCCCCCACCACCGCGGTGGACCAACTGAACTGTATTCTAACTTCCTCCCCCTCTTCTCCCTCGCTACACAGGGAATTATGTAGGGAAATTACCTAATTACAGGGTTTTTGCACTCATGTTGCACGATCGTTGCAAGAGAACCAGTGGTCGTACAAGGATGGTTCGGATGTCATTGGAAAGCTCTGTTTATGCCCCTTTTTACCTGCGTAGAGTTGTTCTGGAATTTGGGAGCTAAACGTAATTATTTTCCTGAGGTTAAATCACTGGTGCTTACGCATAAGTTAACTTGAATTTATTTGTTATTAATTTTAGCAGAATTATTATCAGTACTTCCCTAATTTCTTTGAGTTTCACTAGAGCTTCCTTTCTTTCGCTTTTATAGACGTGCGTAGTATCCGATGTTTCCAGAATACCTTTTATCATATACGCAGTAGATATATTTTAATTACTTTCACTTTCGATCTTTATATACTTTCTCTCTGACAATACGCCAAGTATAATTTCTTTTCACAGTTAGATCTTCTATAACTTTTACGGTATAATAACTTCACTTTCGATGTGTAGAATAATTAATCCAATGGGTGTAGAATTAGTAATCCAATCTGGGGTAGATCCGCTGGCCGTGGGGTTGTCCTGACGCCACTGGGTTCCCACAGTGTAACTCGAGCACTTTGGTTTGGGACCTTAAATAACTAAATTGCCTAGCCCAAGCCGTGACAAAATAGCATCGAGCGAACGCAGGAGTGAACTCCTGTCTACTCTGGTTTTTATAAGTACTTTGATGAATTTCTTGTGGTTTGGTCTATCCTGGATAAAGCTAGTTAGTACCCGACTGTCTGCTTATATCCACAATAGCGCCGGGGTTGAGGTAGGCCGAGAATATTAGATTACTTCACCCAGAAGGCTCTAATAAACCAGCTTGTTGATACCCACTAAAAAGAATTAGTATAATGGGTGACTACAGTCTCGTAATTGTGTCTACGCCTTGCAATCAACTGAACCAACTCTTCAACTGTGTCCTCAACTTTCGAATCTGTCCTTTTACCCGGGGTGTCAAGAACAGCTCTAGATTGAGATGTCAATCCTAAAATCTTCCGTCATAGTCATACCGTTTCTCAGGGCCTCGGGGGTGATGTGGTTGAGCATCAGAAAGGCACCTAGGGGTAGGATGTTGTAGGGTGGTTAGTTCCTTGTGGCTTGGAGAGGGGTGATATACTTATTTACTTATAGTGCCATTTCTTGATTAATTTCTCTTCTTCGCTTTTCTTCTTCTGTTGGACTTTGGAATTGGTTATGTTGATGGATAAGTTTTTCCCTGGTGTTAGAGGGCGTGTCATCTCGATGGTAGTAACTCGTGTTGTCTGGGGGCGGTTGTGTCCTTTTTAACTCTGGGGTGAGGTGATAAAATATGATATTGTCTTCTGATTTGGTCTGGGGCTGTTATGTGTTTTACAGGCTGGAGGTAGATGGAGTGGACAGTGGTTGCAAGTTTGTAGGTTTGGGGTGTTGCAGGAGAAGTGTAATATCGGCGAGAACTGATCACATGTTATCTTCTGCCCTGCACAGGTATATAATTGTTATCTTTGAGTCGACGTTTTCTCTGATGTGGGAGAGGTGTGGTAGAGAGAGAAAACGACTTGTGGTGGTGAATGCTTGGGTAACTGTTTCTCTGTTATTGGTAGAGGTGGTGGTGGTGGTGGTGGTGGTGAGCAGCTATAGGTCTTGGTATGTTGGCCGTGGTGGTGGTGGTGATGATGGTGGTGGAGGTAGGGGTGGGGATCTCAGTATGTTGGCTGTGGTGGTGAATATGTTTTTCTGTTATTTCAATGACAATATGTCATGAGGGGGGGGCCTCAACAATGACCTCTAACCTCTGTATATCAAATAGGGCTAGAGCAAATTGGCTGCAGATTTCCACATCTAGGCTATTCCTTGACTGACTCTTCCCAAATGGTCGACATATTCAGGGTGTCAAACGACGCTGTTTTTTTTCGTGATAACGCAATGAACTTTTTGTATAATGATAACAGAAACTCCCCCCCCCCCCAAAAAAAAAGAAAAAGGTAGGCTAGGCTAAATTGACACAATTTTGGTCTCCATATTTTCCATCTTGATTGTTTTTTTATTGCAGGAAATACTGTTTTAGACACCTAAATTCTAAAAAAAAAAATCTGGGGGGCATGCCCCCGGACCCCCCTAGAGTTCGCACCTTCGCCGTGCTATAATGATAACAAAATAATAAACCATAATGATAACACAATTCATATTATTTTGTGGATTGACACCCTGGAGTCACATATTAGCTTGATCACTCTAGGCCTAGTTGTTTTTTAGTTACAGAGGTTATAGCCTAGGTCATGATTTCTTGCCTACTTACAGTGAATAGACTAGGCCTATTGTAGATTGGTAAAATATTTGCTTAATAGGCCTAGGCTATGCAATTGTCTCGATTTGACTAATTTTACCTAATTAGGCCTAAAGCAGCCTCAGTCTATTCCCAAACCCCAAACAGTATCCCATGTTAAGCCCTAGGCTAGGCCTAGGCCTAATCCCACTCTCAATCAAAATTCGAACTGATAAATTCGTACCTACCGGTAGCGCTGCCTAGGCTAGGCCTATATTTTTCGTGAATATATAGAATATGGTTTAAAGGAAAGAGCATCCTATATTATGTTCAAATAATATGTAATAGCACTGTGTATGGTTGTATTACATTTAAATAGTGATAGATGTGTATATTAATGGGATAAATACTCCGAAGTTCGCATACGCTCAGAAAATGTTGTGCAACACTGTTGCCAGATATTAATCAATCCCATTATCATTATATCATAATGGATTTTACTCATTTGCATAATTTCAAATACCTAGGACATTAATATAATATTTTCCTATCTTTTTTGTAGTGATATTTGTCTGATTTAGTGGTATATTGGTGTCTGTCTAGGGTTATAATGCATGTGAAAGTTACCTCTGCATCTCTGACTTGGCTTAAGTACCCCTGCTTTCTTTGAGTACTACACGGCAAGAGAAGCTTTCGGTTCTGTCACAGACTGTCAATTACTGTTCAAGGTAAACACAACTGCTAAATTCGACATCATGTTCAAATAATATGTAATAGCATTATCTATGGTTGTATTAGACAACAATCGTGATAGGTTTCTATTTTATGTGGATAAATAGTATTAAGCTGAATAAACTAAATACCGAAAGTTCACTAGAGTGGTTGTTGATACATATGAGGGAGGAAGAAGATAGGAAGGAAGGGCTAGGCAGTGTTGCCAGTTGTATCGCTAGATATTACCGCTAGATGTAGAGCTATTTACTTCAATTTAGCAGCCATATTTAATATCTAGAGAGATTTACTAGGGATAATTTAAAAATGTCAGACATTCTAGTCATATTACATTGTAAAATTTGCAAAACAAACAAACCAAAACTCTTTAGAAATTGCAGCATTATTCTAACATTGTTTGACTATGTAGCAACATGCTAGCGACTTTTGAGAAAGGATCTAGCGGTATTTTGTAGAGACATACTGGGAGGGTGGGAGGGAGGTGGTGGTTGCAGTGGTGCCAGTTGTAAAGCTACATATTACCGCTAAATGTAGAGCTATTTACTTCAATCTAGCAGCCATTTCTTTTATATCTAGAGACATTTACTAGGGATAATTTGAAAATTTCAGACATTCTAGTCATACTACATTGTAAAATTTGCAAAACAAACAAACCAAAACTCTTTAGAAATTGCAGCATTATCCTAACATTGTTTGGCTATGTAGCAACATGCTAGCGACTTTTGAGAAAGGATCTAGCGGTATTTCGTGGTAAAACTTTAGGAGGGTTAAAATACGAGTCACACGGGCAATTGCCAAAACTTTAAAGGTCCATATCATTGTTATTAAACTAAGCATTTGGCAAAGGGAGGAATTGTTAAAAACCTTAGCCAATACTCTGTCATTCACCAAAAATAAATTTGAATTTATCATTATTATTTGGTAGGGTAGGTATGTATAGGTAGGTTGGCTAAATAATTGCTGGAATTCGTAGGGACTCGAACGGTTTTGAGAGAGTTAAATAAAAAAACAAAAGATAGGACTGAATAATAAAGAGATTATGTTATTAAGCAAAACTGGGGGATGCGTGGAAGCCTATAGACTATAGACGGTAAACTTTGTGTGGGTAGCGAATTCGGTTTTAAAGTAATTTAAGAATAGACAGTTTTCAATGCTGCGGCCAAACTATTCCACCCATTTATATTTGTTTGGTATCAAAACGTTTGGAATCGCGAGCCTCACCCAACTACGCAAGCATGGCTCTGATCATCGGCGTAGCTTTCAAGATGTGGAATTTTAAGTGGAATTCGAGTTTTTTTCAAGATTGCCGGAAAAAAACCCACGTGCAAAAGCAAAACCTTCTCTATAAAATTTGCGGAGCATTAGTAGGGGAGTGCGTATGCCAAAGCCCAGTCGTTTCCTGTGAGTGGGAGAGACGGTATTAAGCGTCAAGTTTTTCGGGAAATCGGCTGCCACGGACCTGTTTGGCCACCATGCCGGATGTTTACCATATCAAAAGTTGCCCAATACAAAAACGCACCTCTTGTGAAAGTTTGATCCCGATCCAAAAAGCGGTTCTGGAGTTATTGCGTCGAAACCGGCGCGTAAGAAGAATTTGGATGAAATTCCAGGTTTAATGATTACAATAGGGGTTCCCCGTAGGGGACGAACCCCTAATAATATATATATATAATCTCCTTGCGAGATAGATTGACTTATATAGACTAAATTTGCTTGATCGGTGTCTTGCTTAAGGGGGGTCACCTGCTATTTTTGTTCTCTCCTTTTCTCTATTTTTCTGGCTTGTATCCATTCGGTCCCATTCAGCCTAATGTTTTTAAGATATTTATCCCCATCCAAGTGTCGATTTCTTTCTGGAGACCGATAACGAGCTAGCATTGTATGGATAAATCCGTTTTCGCTGGAGATTTTTTTTTTTATCGAAAAATGTACAAATTTAGCTTGCTGTTAGAAACATTATACAAATATGCTAGCTCGCTACCACTCCCCAGGAAAAAAAATCGACACCTGGATGGGGATAAACGTCTTAAAAGAGTAGGCTGAATGGATACACCCCAGAGAGAGAGGGAGAAAGAGACAAAACAAAACGAGGTAGGCCACCTAAATAATATATCTCAAAGACATGAACCAAATTAGTCCCGGCACTTGGATTGCAATAATTATATGACAGACAATTACTATCCACCTTATATCCACAAATTTAGTAACAACGTGCAACAAATTTAGACCTTTATAGCTAGTGCATTTTGTTACAAGTTTCTAGATAAAATATAAGTTAGGTAAATAACAATATTCATTACCATACGCTACCATTAAATCATGCATACATGTTTCAAATATTTCATCCTAAGGCATGTATTATAAGTCAATCGTATATTATTATTTATGTTCTTATTATTATTTTGTATTATTATTATCATTATTGCAACTAAGTTAGATACAATAATACATAAGTAAGACACCATATATTTCCACTCTTTATGGACAGCTGGGATTGTAGACAACAAGATACAACTGGCAACTTATAACATTATAATTTCTTTGCCGTTCTCACCACTCATACATACGCGTCATATACAGTATATATACTGATATATATATATATATATATATATATATATATATATATATATGGATGGATAGATATATATATATAGATATAAATAGATAGAGCGAGAGAGAAAGAGGAGGAGGAGGGGCAAATAATAGACAATCTGTTTTTTAAATACTGTTATTTTAATTTAGTTTAATTAACTGTGTCTAGCTATAATTATTCAGCAGGTTTAAATACATTGGAGGTGTTATATAGATACTGAAGCATAACTATAATGATTGTGTTATTAAGGATTTAGAGACTATAACATAACACAGTCAAGATCGTGGTGTATCTCATTACTATTATATCTGCCTGAATACATTTCCTTTCTAAACCATTTCACTTTGTATTCGTATTTCCATTTAAAGCTTTGGAGATTTTAAATAGTTTTGGAATTATTCCTCAGACTCACTCAGGTGTTCAGTCGCGGACAATAGTTGTTCTTTACATCCAACTGTTCGAACACCTTAATGAGACTTTAATTAACTAGAACACAAGCTAATTAATATATAACCTTTGAGAGACTACGCATTGTTAGATTATAAAGTTCCTAGTTAAGCGAAATATTTTTGGTGAACTTTAGATGACGTAGTTTCTTGAAAATTTTATAAATGAAAATTGTTGGTCAAGTTAACCCTAGTCAGTAACATGGCGTCTTCTTTATCTTATTTGCGTTAACACTAGACGATTTTCTACAGCTTAGGAAGGAGATCTAGTAACCAAAGCGGTAAATTCTGACTCTCTTATAACTTTAGCTCCTACAAACCAATTCTAAGTTTAATAAACTCGTCATAAACAGGCAGAGAAGAAAAAAAGAATGTGTCATGGTTTACTACTCGGGTTAACGTTTACACTAAATAATAATGGGTATGAAAAAGGTAATGAAAGTGTCCATTATAATGCACTAATTTAACGGTAAATTAGTGGTAATAAAGCCATCTTATACAAGAATAGAAAGGCAAATCACCATCAATATACCCAATAACCTTACATGCCTTTATCATACCATTTATATATCCATTAACCATTGTCGGTCTAGGATCTGTTACTTGTTATTCGCCAGCTGTAGTTATATCTACTGTGGTTGTTGGGGTGGTTGTGGGTTCGGGCTCGGGCTCGAGTTTGGGTTCGGGTGCATCCAGGATGACATGTTGAATCACCTGTAACCATGAAACAGTTCAGACTTACAAAAATACAAGAACGAACAACACTATCATTGATTTTTTTTTATTAAGAACGATATATAAATACTATATACATATTAGTATATAACAAAATGTAGATACATTTATACAGAATAACGAAAGGCATTATTAAACTACGGGGAATATGCACATAAATTAAACCATTGTGTAAGATAGATGCCCGTAGTGTGAAAGGAAACATGGTGATGAATAACGAAGCAAGATATGATAACTGCAAAATGAAAGAGAAAAGACTATGTTATGATGGCTTAAGTATTCATTAATAAGTAAACTATGCAATACAACTGACTATATTATATCTACAGATATACACGACTTCTGAATATATAGGTAATACTGTAACATGCTTTTCTCTACAAACACTGTTAAAGTATTTCGTTGATTTACGGTTACGGAACAGGCAGCAATATTGCCAACATAATCCCGGCTTTTTAAAGTTTCATAAGCGTACCTACTTATCAGAATTACTAGCTTTGTACTGTCTTATTACCGTAATATAGATACATGTTACAGTTAGGAAACCGAAATAATGGGAAACAGTTTTCCAACGTCATGATTTACGGTTTCTTATAGTTCAATTTAGGGATTTTGTTTACAGTATAGGAAGCCGATGGAGATTTTGAGAATTACTTAAGAAATTATATATGAATATAAGACGCAGACCAAAAACGGGATAGTATTTATGTCTACAATTATTATGATAGATACATTTATATGGTATTAAGGGACACATTTATATGGTATTAAGGGACAAGTTTTGAGGGCATCACACAAAAGCTTTATTAGTCATTTTTTGATGGTCAAAAGGTCTGTTTGAAACATTCTTGGGATCTTTTGCATTGGTATCAGAAAGTACACTGACAAAATTAATTTAGATCAAAATTCCTTTTAAAGTTTAACTCCTCAAGTGCCCACCAAAGTTGTCGAAAGAAATTGAAGGAAAAAGTGCCCTTTTGATTAAGAGTATTTTATACATATACATTAAATATATTCATGCTGCACTACTCAGCGACCTCTTCATTAACAGGTTATTACACTCCAAATATTTATAAAATAAAATTGACAACATATACTGCTGTTTGCGGATGATACAGTTCTGATGAGTGATAATGAATGGGAGTTGCAGGGTCTGGTAAATGAGTTTGGAACAGTGTGCGAAAAACGGAATTTGAAGATAAATGCGGGGAAGAGCAAGGTTATGGTCTTCGAAAGGGGTGAAGTCACAGAGTATGAGGTGAAGCTGAATGGTCAGGCTATGGAGATCGTCAACTCTTTTAAGTATCTGGGCAGTGTGGTGAGTAAAGATGGGACTATGGATGAAGAAGTGCGGGAGAGGGTACAACAGGGGAAGAGGGTTGTAGGAACGTTAAAAGCAGTAACAAGAAATAGGGTGGTCAGTATGGAAGTGAAGAAGTCCTTGCATGACAGTGTGGTAATCCCGACACTGACTCACGGAAGCGAAGCATGGACGTTGGTTGAGAGACTCAGACCAAGAGTGAGAGCAGTGGAAATGAATTACTTAAGGAGTGCGTGCGGAGTTACATGGAGGGATAGACAGACTAATGAGGAAGTAAGGAGGTGTGGTGTGGAGGTAGATGTGCTGGAAAGTGTGAAAAGGAACAACTTGAGATGGTTCGGCCATATGGAACGTATGGAAAGCGAGAGAATGACTAAGAGGGTGTACGAGAGCGAGGTGGAGGGACAGAGAGGGAGAGGTAGACCGAATGAGAGGTGGAAGGATGGAGTGAGGAAGTACATGAACGAAGGCGGTGCTGGTTGGGGGGAGGGGCGTCGACTGACTGGGGACAGAGGTGCATGGGGGCGGTTCGTTCGTGGCCACCCCTTCGGGGATCACGGCGTCAGGCAATAGATAGATAGATAGACAACATATTACAGAGCTACTATATATTATACTATTTTGAAAATAGTGTATATCCGATGAAAAATGGGAAACTCAACAATAATCTTTAACAACTGTTAACAACTAATATCATGGGTAAAGGCTATATATTTTATTTGTCCTTATAATATTCATATTTAGTTAAAATGGCGTAATAAGAACTAGCTATGTAACAGACAGACGTGGGGGGGGGGGGCAACTGTACAGAAAAGAGTGCGAATCACGAATCACGATCCACCCATTTGAATTAGTATCGAACACAAACAAGACAGTGCAGTGCTTTAATATAGCCCAGATGCTTCAGAACTTGGATTTAAAGGTGGGGATGCATGGGTTGAGATAAACATGGAATGATAATCGCCAAGCTGTACATAATTATCTTGCAAAATGTAATGGCACTGAAATAATTATTAACAATGGTATAAAGGATGTTGTGGATCGTCTATACCGGGCCTGCGACGTCACAGGAGTGTAAGTCCACCATCCAGTCCAGGATGAGGATACTGGTGTGACATCACTATGAAGTCACAGGTCCGGTATAAACGATCCACAAAATCCTTTATACCATTGTTAATACTTATTTCAGTGACATTGCATTTTACAAGATAATTATAAGCAGGTTGGCGATTATTTTCCATGTTTACCTCAACCCATGCACCCCCACCTTTAAAGGTTCAAGAATCGAATAAGGTAAAACATTATGTACTGTGCACGACTGTATATACTGTATAATATACTTAAGGGGGGTCACCGGCATTTTTTATCTTTCTCTCCTTTTCTCTCTTTCCCTGGCTTGTATCCATTCGGCCTCATTCAGCCAACTGTTTTAAGATGTTTATCCCCATCCAGGTGTCGATTTATTCCTGGCGAGCGATAGCAAGCCAGCATTGTATGGAGAAATCCGGCTTCCCCGGAGAAATTTTTCTATCGAAAAATGTACAAATTTAGCTTGCTCTCAAAACAAACAAAAATATATGTGCTACCGCTCACCAGGAAAATATTGACACCTGGATGGGGGTAAAAGTCGTAAAACAGTAAGCTCAATGGGGCCGAATGGATACAAACCAAGAGAGAGGGAGAGAAAGAGAAAAAAGCGAGGTGGGCTCCCTTAACCCACCGACGTCTTTTTAACTTTATTTTGGCTACTATTAAACTATTTTATTCATTTTAGGAAGGACCTCTAACAGTAATAGGGCTTCAAACTATCTCAACCAACCCCTTTAACCTATCACAGATCCTTCCTAAGCTGCATAATATCGTCTTAATATAGCTAGCATAAAATATACCACACGTCACTGTACTCAAAGGGTTAATACATTTAGGCTATCCGTATTGGTGGATGACTTACTTCAAGATAAACAGACTCGTGCTCTGGTTGGAGGTGGTGTGGTTCGTGAACGTATCTCTTCTCACGAACGTTGGCCTGAGTATAAACAAAGTCAATATTATATACAAATCATTATTTTAATTAGAGAGAATAATTGTCCATTGCTTCTTTGTGACAGTAAATTGTGCATTCAAGGTATATTATGTATATTATGTATATTATACTGTATATATTACCTGGCCTCCCACCCAACAATGACTGACCTGAACAGCGGCCACCTTCATCATCCCCACCAACACCATTATTATAACAGCCTTCATCCCTTCACTATCTGAAACAACAAACAATTGCTACTGCATAAATTGTTACATCAAATATTTTATTTTTTTATTTTTATTTTTTCATAATGTTAGGTTCATATAATAATTATCTATAAATAATTTTCAAAGAAAAGTAAATTATTCAGTCAATGTTAAAAGTGAGATGTAAAATTTGGTAATGTATAACGCATAATTCAAGTATTAACAGTAGAATTGTATCATAATAATTTTACTCTCAGTAAAATAATACAGTGAAAACATTTAAGGTACTGTATTGACATTTTGGACTGACTCAATAATAAATTAGCTAGAAATATTTAGTCCGTTTCCAAAAAGTAAAATTACCCATGAAATTGTTTCTAGCGTGGTAAGCTGCTACAAGTAATAGGACACAATATTCTGTGATCAACACTGCTTTTTACCATAAGGGAACAAAGTATAAAGAGATGTTACGAACTGAAGGGTGAGTTATGGAGTGAGACTAAACAATGGAGGAGGGAGATCATTTACAAGACAGTGTTGGTGTTGTGTGGGTAAATAAAGGTTTAACAAGTAACATCGCCTTGATAGGAGAGATCTTACATGGTAATATTGTATAGTAAGAGTTTAACTAAGCCATGGAAGAAGGAGAGAGCTTATATTATAGATGTGTGGTTGTGTAGTGAGTGATATTGTAACAACACAATGTTAAAGGGTGGAACTTACGGGTTGATATTGTACAGGGAGTTTATGTACAGTAGTTTTGAGAGAGGGGCTTTATTATATTGTTAATGTTGAGGAAGGAGTGATATTATAACAACAGGATATTATTAATAAGGGGAGAACTTACGTGTTGTCGGTAGTGATGTTATAGAGTGAATGTGACTCTTAACAGTGATGATGTGAGAGACTCTGGTGCCACATTTATATCACCAAGATGACGACTGGAGCTCAGCTGTGGCCGCGCTGGAACCTCCCAAACAGTTACACAACACTGGGATACCTTCATACAACACCTTAACCCCTAGTGGACATGTGGACACCATTTTGGTTCCTACTGAATGTTCTAGCATTGTGTAGCACTTCATTATTAACCATATACTGCTTGCATGAGCCCAATTATATCTCGTATATCGTTTTGCATAAACATTAATGTGTATACTTAATTACTCAGACTGCATCGAGCATGATCGGGCCCTTATAAGAATGAAGAACAATTGATACAAGATGGCGACCAGTGTTATTATGTTAAGTTAGGTACTCTATCCAACACCACACAGATGGTGCCATGTATTACCACACTCTTCTATAGGAACACCACACACAATTCTTGTTATACGCGCCATGTTGAACATCTCCTGGTATAGTGTGTCTTACTACCAATGTTTTCATATTTTTTAAAGCATTATTCCCGATGCAAGCAATATTGTAGGTATGTATACAGAGGGATTGTGATATATCCATTATTATCAGTCTACTGATAATAATACTATTTCGACCAGTAGACTATTTCAACCAGTAGATTATTTCAACCAGTAGATTATTTCAACCAGTAGACTATTTCAACCAATATACTATTTCAACCAGTAGACTATTTCAACCAGTAGACTACAGTATATCAACTAGTAGATCATTTCGACCAGTAGACTATTTCAACCAGTAGACTATTTCAACCAGTAAACTATTTCAACCAGTAGACTATTTCAACTAGTAGACTCTTTCAACCAGTAGACTATTTCAACCAGTAGACTATTTCAACCAGTAGACTATTTCAACTAGTAGACTCTTTCAACCAGTAGACTATTTCAACCAGTAGACTATTTCAACCGGTAGACTATTTCAACCTGTAGACTATTTCAACCGGTAGACTATTTCAACCGGTAGACTATTTCAACCAGTAGGCCATTTCAACTATTAGACTATTTCAACCAGTAGACCATTTCAACTATTAGACTATTTCGACCAGTATATTATTTCAACCAGTGGAGTATTTCAACCAGTAAACTATTTCAACCAGTAGACTATTTCAACCAGTAGACTTTCAACCAGTAGACTATTTCAACCAGTAGACTATTTCAACCAATATACTATTAGGCTATTTCAATTACTAGACTATTTCAACTAGTAGACCACATCAACCAGTAGACCACTTCAACCAGTAGACCATTTCAACCAGTAGACCACTTCAACCAGTAGACCACATCAACTAGTAGACCACTTCAACCAGTAGACCACATCAACCAGTAGACCATATCAACCAGTAGACCATTTCAACCAGTAGACCATTTCAACCAATAGACCATATCAACCAGTAGACCATATCAACCAGTAGACCATTTCAATCAGTAGACCATATCAACCAGTAGACCATTTCAACCAGTAGACCATATCAACCAGTAGACCATTTCAACCAGTAGATCATTTCAACCAGTAGATCATTTCAACCAGTAGACCATATCAACCAGTAGACCATATCAACCAGTAGACCATATCAACCAGTAGACCATATCAATCAGTAGACCATATCAACCAGAGTCTCTGGCACTAGAGGGATTTAACAAATAACATCAGCAAATCCCAAATACCCACTTTCAGCAAGATGACTTCCATTATAATGTGATCCTAGTTTATAGTACACGGTTTTAGTCAGCTTAGGAGAGCGCTTTGAAGTTTGGTAAACAAAATAAAAAAACACATACACACTACTTAACTCAAATAAAATAAGAAACTCCCCTTACATTTAAAGACGCTACATCCAGGCAGTCATATTTCAGCTTAATATCAAGCTATGAAAGTGTATCCCCATTTAGTTGCAAACAGACCCTCTTATATAACCATTGAAGTACACCATGACACTTTCGTTAATTTGTTTTCTGGCTTATTATTGATTATTATATATTTAGGAAGGATCTACTGGGGACAAGGATTCATAAAGATTGAGTTTAGCCCTTTGAGTGCTAGAAGTCCTTCCTAAGCTGTATAAACTCGTCTAGTGCTGAGCAAAAGTGCCGCCATATTAAAGGGTTAGTTCGGAACACCAACCAGACGACATTATTCAGCTTAGAAAGGACCGATTTCGACATAGTGACAGTCGGGCTCCACAGCTGTCTTTCGTGGTAGTGACAGGTGTTGTGGATATGATGGCGCAGTTCATCAGGGTTAGTCTGGCTGCCATTAGACCATTTGTTGACATTTTGGAAGGATATCGGGGATTAATTCCATTATGCAATAACACGTTTCTTTCTTTTATTCTGATTAAAACTAGACGATACTATACAGCTTATGAAGGACCTCTAGCAATCAAAACTATATAATATATTTATTCATACGAATTCTCTCTAAGCCTAATCAAATCTTATAATAAACAGAATACTTTGAAAAGGGTCCTCGATTACCAAGAGGATTATAATAATCAATGACTCATTTAACACAAGCCTAACCAACGTTCGGCGTGGTTAAATTTGTATATGTTTATTTAATTATTATTAAGAGGCTTGATTTGGTTTGACATTTTCGAGCAATATATTGGATGGCTAATCTATGCCAAAAATAACTAGCAAGGTAAAAGAAACAAGACGAGAAAAGACACAAATAAACAAGGTAGTTTATTAAAGAGATCGTAACTGTATGGTGCATATCAAGAAAATACAGGTAAGTACAGTTGGCCACATAAGTTATGTTGCTCTCCGTGATCTAGTAAATGGAAATATAAGGCGCATGATTGAATTATGAGTTTCTTGTACAGTGGTAACTCATCTGATTAGTCAACTGATAATTAAAAGAAACCACTCTCGCGATTCATTCATACCACTTTCACTTTCATACATAAGATAACAAGAAGAAACATAACTATTATGGGCAACTGTACATGGTGTCAATTCAATGGAATTTAACTTCAAGACAGACATTTTGCGCCATATTTTGTCTGGTTGCGGTTTTGGTGTCAACACACCCTACGACTTCGAAAGAACCTGCATGACATAATCCCAGAAATTAGTTAGTAACAGTCGTATGAGTGAGTGAAAGGTTTAACAGTTTCCAGAATTATCTAAGCATGTACTACACTCAAATCATGCCTCAATATGAACGTTTACACAGCCAAATGAACCTCCGAAATGTAATTATTAGGTATACATTTATTGAGAAGTTACGACTTGGGTCGGGATAGCTCCGAAAACTTACGGCTATGATTAATATCCTAGAGAGTAGACTCAAAGACAAATTGTGGCTCAAAGTTTTCTAAGTCATCCTGAACGAAATTGAGCCTTATTATTACTTCACCTAGTATAATTATGCATTTCGTGAGTTCATTTAAACAATTCAGTGCTTCGATTGAATGTATAGCAATTAATTGTGTCTTTCGGTCACAAATGAATGACGTCATCTGGCGGTAATTAGAATAGATACATAAAATAACAAAAGTATCAAAAGTTTCCAGTATCATATAATAACACCTGTGATGACGCAGGTAAGTCCGGTGTCACACGATCACTTCTCCCGACAATATATTGCTGCATTTTTCGTCTGTCAGTTACAAAGTAAATGTTATATAACAATTCCGTCATTAGTAGGCGCGTTCACAGCAACAATATGTACGACATTTGTAATCTAATTCGTCTGATTGATGGCTTGAAATGGGCCATAAAAGACAACCAAAATTAATTCAGGCCCCTCAATATAATTTAAAATCTGTTGTTTTTCTAAGTTTTGATCTTGGATAGCGTCGTTGAACAAATGTAATATATTAAATGAGCTTAACAGCAACTGTACCTCATATCATTCTACTATCACATAACTCGAACACAATATTCCATCATGAACTTGTCTATGCCACCACCTACCTTTATTGTACCTCGCGATACCAAAGTAATTGAGCCCCAAATGTTGCTATAAAAACTTGGAAGTCGATAATTGCCAGAAACAGCGTTCATATTATTTCGTGAATGAATCGTTTTAAGAGTTATCTCTCAAAAGGCTCAGCTAGAATATTAGTAACACATTGTAAATACTGTACACATAATGTAATATATAATAGATAAATAACACGTTTTCAATTTCAATTTCAAAATATTTCAGCGCGATAGTATAATACTCGCATTTTTCAAGCGAGGAGGGTAGTGGTTAATTTTGTTGTCTATTTATTTATGAATGTATGTATCCATTTATACTGTATATGTATTTATTTATGAATGTATGTATCCATTTATACTGTATATGTATTTATTTGTTTTACCTTCCTCGTTAGACCTCCATCAAACTTAAAAAATACCCCTTAGATCCCCCTTCTAGATAAATTTGTAAAAAAATTCGGTAGAATAATGTCCAGGCCAAAGGCCGCTTCCTCTCAAAATTACTGGCTCGCTATCGCTAGCCAGGGAAAAATCGACACCTAAATTGCATGAAAGGTTTTAATATTGACAACGAAATGGGGCGAAAACTGTTGAAATCACCAAATTAATGGGCCGAACGTCCTAAAATCTGAAAACTAATGTGGCTAAGCACGAAGGAGAAGGGGGTCCAGAAAAATCAATCATTCCCCCTTTAATCCGTTCAAGGACTGTAAGGACCTTGCCTCTACTTGTGCTTGTTGTGCGAGGGGGGGGGGGGTAATTGACCACTTGCAATTTTCAGGCTATAAGGAAGTTCGGCCTGTAAACATCGATAATAAACACAAATGTATTAATTATGTAGGTTTCTGATGGATAAATAGTATGTTGAATTTGGTTTTATGTATTTATAAATTTACTAAAACCGTATTATAGCTGGTTATTCTGCTAAATGTCGATGTCTACAGCTCCAACTTCCTTATAGAACGAAACTCGCAAGTGGTCAATTAGTGTCACGGTTTACCACAGTCCGCCTTTTAGTGGCCCGGGTTTTCTGTCACTGGCCGTTTTCTATATATCAGGTCGCTTCGCTTAAGAGGGGTGACCTGCTCTTTTTCTCTCCTTTTCTCTCTTTTTCTGGCTTGTATACATTCGGCCCCATTCAGCCTACTGTTTTAAGACGTTTATCCCCATCCAGGTGTTGATTTTTTCCTGTTGAGCGGTAGCGAGCCAGCATATTTATAAAAAAAAATTGATCGCAGGCTAAATGTGTAAATTTTTCAATAGAAAAATGTCTCCGGCGAAGCCGGATTTCTCCAAGTAATGCTGGCTCGCTATCGCTCTAATTGTGTCCAGAAAATTAACCCCTTGAGTACCAGGGACGTCTTTTTAATCAAATTCTGGCAACTTTTCGACGATTGTGTTCAGCTCACGAAGGACCTCTAGCGATAATAAGGCTTCAAACTATCTCAATCAACCCTTGTAACTGCTATAGATCCTTCCTAAGCTGCATAATATCGTCTAAATAAAATAAAGTATAACTCACGTCGCTGGTACTCAAAGGGTTAAGGGCAGGAAGACCGTTTTTCTGGACCCCCTTCTCCCTAATGTTTAGCACTACTTGTTTTGAAATTATAAGACGTTCGGCCCATTTGTTTGGCAATTTTAACATATTTTCCCCCATTTCGTTGTCAATTTTAAGACCTTTCGTGCCATTTAGGTATCGATTATTTCCTGGCGAGCGATAGCAAGCTTGCAATTTTAAGAGGAACCGGCCGGGACATTTTTCTACCGAAAAATTTACAAATTTATCTTGAAGGGGGGTCTAGGGGGTGTTGAGCTTGATGGAGGTCTAGGGAGGAAACAAACAAAAATATATGAATAAAAGAATTAATAGACCAAACAAACGGTCTGCCTCCCCTTAAGAAAAGGACGTCACCGGTACTGAATGGGTTAACACATCTGACCCCACTATAGGACCAAGATATACAGTACTGTATATCTTGTATAGGACAATCGCCAGGGGAGAACACACGAGAAGTTGGGGTGGTATTTTATATTTTTTTGTACCCGACTGTACCTATCGCCAAGTGTTCACACCATTTGTTTTAGTGCGTCATTGTGTGTGTGTTTTTTTTTGTGTGTTACTGTATGCGCGTGTGTGTGTGTGGTGGCTCGCTATCGCTCGCCAGGAAGAAATCGACACCTGGATGGGGATAAACGTCTTAAAACAGTAGGCTGAATGGGGCCGAATGAATACAAGCCAGAGAAAGATAGAAAAGGAGAGAAAAAACAAAAAAAAATTCTCCCCTTAACACACACTGGGCACCAATCAGCTGTTCCGGGAAATATAATAATGATCACTTGGGCTGTATGGCCGAACGTACAGTCACACAAGATTAAATTTATCGGCAACTAGTTTACGGAGATTTTTGTTTAATCATCATCATCATCATCATAATCAACATCATCATCATAACCATATTTGTTTTCTCTTTCTCTCCTTCTCTATCTTTCTCTGGTTTGTATCCATTCGGCCCCATTCAGCCAACTGTTTTAAGACTTTTATCCCCATCCATGGGTCGATTTCTTCCTGGCGAGCGATAACGAGCCAGCATTGTATGGAGAAATCCGGCTTCGCCAGAGACATTTTTCTATCGAAAAATGTACAAATTTAGCTTGCTGTCAAAAAAAAAAAAAATATATATATATATATGCTGGCTCGCTACCGCTCGCCAGGATAATATTGACACCTGGATGGGGATACACGTCTTAAAACAGTTGGCTGAATGGGGCCGAGTGAATACAAGCCAGGGATGTTGTTTTGTAATCATCATCATCATCATAATCAACACCATCGTCATCATCTTATTGTTCGTCATCACTACCATCATCTCCATTAATATATCCATCATCTACAGTATTATAACCATCATCATCATCATCATCATCATCACCATCACCACCACCACCACCACCACCACCACCATCATCATCATCATCATCATCATTAACGTCGGTTATGGTTAAGAATAGCTATTAACCCTCTCCGACATATGACGCGATTTTGAGCCTATTGGGGATGCTTTAAAGCCTTTGTTACCATCAGGGGTATTTAGAAACCTTTTGTTTAGTTACTTCAACCTCTGCAGTTGTCTTTGAGTTAGCTGTGGGCAGAAAACTAATTTTGGAGAGGTAACTATATGAGTGAGAGAACTCTTATTTCCTATTGCTATTCTGGCAACCTCTGCGTCATAAATGCGTGAAAGGGTTAAGGGGTGGCTGGCCGTTTGTTTGGTTTATTAATTCATGTATTCATATATTTTTTTTAGTTTCCTCCCTAGACCTCCATCAAGCTTAGAAAAACACCCCCTAGACCCCCCTTTAAGATGAATTCGTAAATTTTTCGGTAGAAAAAATTTCCGGCCAAAGGCCGGTTCCTCTTAAAATTGTAGGCTCGCTATCCCTCGCCAGGAAATAATCGACACCTAAATGGCACGAAAGGTCTTAAAATTGACAACGAAATGGGGCGAATGGTCATAAAATCCCTAAACTAATGGAACCAACGTCTTAAAATCTCAAAACTAGTGGGGCTATACATTAGGGTGAAGGGGTCCAGAAAAACGGCCTGCCTCCCCTTAAATAGGACTATAGTAATCGAGTTAATATTTCTACCATTTGGGAAAACTTAGTAGAGAATAAGTGGGGAGATTTACAGCCCATTTGCTCAAGCCCATTTTGAGTTTTATAAGAAATTAGAGAGAATGATATTGGCCGAATTGTAGTGAATAGACTGTAGTGTTTATATACTACTCAAGCCATTATAATACTTGGCCACTTGCGAGTTTCGTTCTATAAGGAAGTTGGAGCTGTAGACAACGATATTTAACAGAATTTACTGCAAAAATACGGTCGTATTACATTTATGAATACATTAAATCCAATTCAACATTCTCTTTAGCCATCAGACACCTACATTATTATTGCATTTCTGTTTAATATCGATGTTCACGGCTCCAACTTCCTTATAGCCTGAAACTCGAAAGTGGTCAATTGGTCAGGACAGGGTGGTCAATGTGCTGTACACACAGTAGAACACTTCCCGAAATTATTATTATTAGTTTTATTTGTTAATAGATTGTGAAGTTTGTCATTGTTTCAATTTGTGTTTCGTTATATAATTTGTAGCTTACCAGTTGTATTATTATTAGATTATTATTATTATTATTATTAGGGGTTCGTCCCCTACGGGGAACCCCTATTGTAATCATTAAACCTGGAATTTCATCCAAATTCTTCTTACGCGCCGGTTTCGACGCAATAACTCCAGAACCGCTTTTTGGATCGGGATCAAACTTTCACAAGAGGTGCGTTTTTGTATTGGGCAACTTTTGATATGCTAAACATCCGGCATGGTGGCCAAACAGGTCCGTGGCAGCCGATTTCCCGAAAAACTTGACGCTTAAATACCGTCTCTCCCACTCACAGGAAACGACTGGGCTTTGGCATACGCACTCCCCTACTAATGCTCCGCAAATTTTATAGAGAAGGTTTTGCTTTTGCACGTGGTTTTTTTTTCCGGCAATCTTGAAAAAAACTCGAATTCCACTTAAAATTCCACATCTTGAAAACTACGCCGATGATCAGAGCCATGCTTGCGTAGTTGGGTGAGGCTCGCGATTCCGAACGTTTTGATACCAAAAAAATATAAATGGGTGGAATAGTTTGGCCGCAGCATTGAAAACTGTCTATTCTTAAATTACTTTAAAACCGAATTCGCTACCCACACAAAGTTTACCGTCTACAGTCTATAGGCTTCCACGCATCCCCCAGTTTTGCTTAATAACATAATCTCTTTATTATTCAGTCCTATCTTTTGTTTTTTTATTTAACTCTCTCAAAACCGTTCGAGTCCCTACGAATTCCAGCAATTATTTAGCCAACCTACCTATACATACCTACCCTACCAAATAATAATGATAAATTCAAATTTATTTTTGGTGAATGACAGAGTATTGGCTAAGGATTTTAACAATTCCTCCCTTTGCCAAATGCTTGATTTAATAACAATTATATGGACCTTTAAAGTTTTGGCAATTGCCCGTGTGACTCGAATTTTAACCCTCCTAAAGTGTTACCACGAAATACCGCTAGATCCTTTCTCAAAAGTCGCTAGCATGTTGCTACATAGCCAAACAATGTTAGGATAATGCTGCAGTAGACTATTTCAACTATTAGACTATTTCAACCAGTAGACTATTTCAACCAGTAGACTCTTTCAACCAGTAGACTATCTCAACCAGTAGACTATTTCAACTAGTAGACTCTTTCAACCAGTAGACTCTTTCAACCAGTAGACTATTTCAACTATTAGACTATTTCAACCAGTAAACTATTTCAACCAGTAAACTATTTCAACCAGTAGACTATTTCAACCAGTAGACTATTTCAACCAGTAGACTATTTCAACCAGTAGACTCTTTCAACCAGTAGACTCTTTCAACCAGTAGACTCTTTCAACCAGTAGACTATTTCAACCGGTAGACTATTTCAACCTGTAGACTATTTCAACCAGTAGGCCATTTCAACTATTAGACTATTTCAACCAGTAGACCATTTCAACTATTAGACTATTTCAACCAGTAGACCATTTCAACTATTAGACTATTTCGACCAGTATATTATTTCAACCAGTGGAGTATTTCAACCAGTAAACTATTTCAACCAGTAGAATATTTCAACCAGTAGACTTTCAACCAGTAGACTATTTCAACCAGTAGACTATTTCAACCAATATACTATTAGGCTATTTCAATTACTAGACTATTTCAACTAGTAGACCACATCAACCAGTAGACCACTTCAACCAGTAGACCATTTCAACCAGTAGACCATTTCAACCAGTAGACCACTTCAACCAGTAGACCACATCAACTAGTAGACCACTTCAACCAGTAGACCACATCAACCAGTAGACCATATCAACCAGTAGACCATTTTAACCAGTAGACCATTTCAATCAGTAGATCATATCAACCAGTAGACCATTTCAACCAGTAGACCATTTCAACCAGTAGACCATATCAACCAGTAGACCATATCAACCAGTAGACCATTTCAATCAGTAGACCATATCAACCAGTAGACCATTTCAACCAGTAGACCATATCAACCAGTAGACCATTTCAACCAGTAGATCATTTCAACCAGTAGACCATATCAATCAGTAGACCATATCAACCAGTAGACCATATCAACCAGTAGACCATATCAATCAGTAGACCATATCAATCAGTAGACCATATCAACCAGAGTCTCTGGCACTAGAGGGATTTAACAAATAACATCAGCAAATCCCAAATACCCACTTTCAGCAAGATGACTTCCATTATAATGTGATCCTAGTTTATAGTACACGGTTTTAGTCAGCTTAGGAGAGCGCTTTGAAGTTTGGTAAACAAAATAAAAAAACACATACACACTACTTAACTCAAATAAAATAAGAAACTCCCCTTACATTTAAAGACGCTACATCCAGGCAGTCATATTTCAGCTTAATATCAAGCTATGAAAGTGTATCCCCATTTAGTTGCAAACAGACCCTCTTATATAACCATTGAAGTACACCATGACACTTTCGTTAATTTGTTTTCTGGCTTATTATTGATTATTATATATTTAGGAAGGATCTACTGGGGACAAGGATTCATAAAGATTGAGTTTAGCCCTTTGAGTGCTAGAAGTCCTTCCTAAGCTGTATAAACTCGTCTAGTGCTGAGCAAAAGTGCCGCCATATTAAAGGGTTAGTTCGGAACACCAACCAGACGACATTATTCAGCTTAGGAAGGACCGATTGCGACATAGTGACAGTCGGGCTCCACAGCTGTCTTTCGTGGTAGTGACAGGTGTTGTGGATATGATGGCGCAGTTCATCAGGGTTAGTCTGGCTGCCATTAGACCATTTGTTGACATTTTGGAAGGATATCGGGGATTAACTCCATTATGCAATAACACGTTTCTTTCTTTTATTCTGATTAAAACTAGACGATACTATACAGCTTATGAAGGACTTCTAGCAATCAAAACTATATAATATATTTATTCACACGAATTCTCTCTAAGCCTAATCAAATCTTATAATAAACAGAATACATTGAAAAGGGTCCTCGATTACCAAGAGGATTATAATAATCAATGACTCATTTAACACAAGCCTAACCAACGTTCGGCGTGGTTAAATTTGTATATGTTTATTTAATTATTATTAAGAGGCTTGATTTGGTTTGACATTTTCGAGCAATATATTGGATGGCTAATCTATGCCAAAAATAACTAGCAAGGTAAAAGAAACAAGACGAGAAAAGACACAAATAAACAAGGTAGTTTATTAAAGAGATCGTAACTGTATGGTGCATATCAAGAAAATACAGGTAAGTACAGTTGGCCACATAAGTTATGTTGCTCTCCGTGATCTAGTAAATGGAAATATAAGGCGCATGATTGAATTATGAGTTTCTTGTACAGTGGTTAACTCATCTGATTAGTCAACTGATAATTAAAAGAAACCACTCTCGCGATTCATTCATACCACTTTAACTTTCATACATAAGATAACAAGAAGAAACATAACTATTATGGGCAACTGTACATGGTGTCAATTCAATGGAATTTAACTTCAAGACAGACATTTTGCGCCATATTTTGTCTGGTTGCGGTTTTGGTGTCAACACACCCTACGACTTCGAAAGAACCTGCATGACATAATCCCAGAAATTAGTTAGTAACAGTCGTATGAGTGAGTGAAAGGTTTAACAGTTTCCAGAATTATCTAAGCATGTACTACACTCAAATCATGCCTCAATATGAACGTTTACACAGCCAAATGAACCTCCGAAATGTAATTATTAGGTATACATTTATTGAGAAGTTACGACTTGGGTCGGGATAGCTCCGAAAACTTACGGCTATGATTAATATCCTAGAGAGTACTCAAAGACAAATTGTGGCTCAAAGTTTTCTAAGTCATCCTGAACGAAATTGAGCCTTATTATTACTTCACCTAGTATAATTATGCATTTCGTGAGTTCATTTAAACAATTCAGTGCTTCGATTGAATGTATAGCAATTAATTGTGTCTTTCGGTCACAAATGAATGACGTCATCTGGCGGTAATTAGAATAGATACATAAAATAACAAAAGTATCAAAAGTTTCCAGTATCATATAATAACACCTGTGATGACGCAGGTAAGGCCGGTGTCACACGATCACTTCTCCCGACAATATATTGCTGCATTTTTCGTCTGTCAGTTACAAAGTAAATGTTACATAACAACTCCGTCATTAGTAGGCGCGTTCACAGCAACAATATGTACGACATTTGTAATCTAATTCGTCTGATTGATGGCTTGAAATGGGCCATAAAAGACAACCAAAATTAATTCAGGCCCCTCAATATAATTTAAAATCTGTTGTTTTTCTAAGTTTTGATCTTGGATAGCGTCGTTGAACAAATGTAATATATTAAATGAGCTTAACAGCAACTGTACCTCATATCATTCTACTATCACATAACTCGAACACAATATTCCATCATGAACTTGTCTATGCCACCACCTACCTTTATTGTACCTCGCGATACCAAAGTAATTGAGCCCCAAATGTTGCTATACAAAATTGGAAGTCGATAATTGCCAGAAACAGCGTTCATATTATTTCGTGAATGAATCGTTTTAAGAGAGTTAACTCTCAAAAGGCTCAGCTAGAATATTAGTAACACATTGTAAATACTGTACACATAATGTAATATATAATAGATAAATAACACGTTTTCAATTTCAATTTCAAAATATTTCAGCGCGATAGTATAATACTCGCATTTTTCAAGCTCCCATATGACGATTATATTTAGAATTAGAAGTACTCTACGAATCAGAAGGGCTTCAAATCTATCTCGGTTAACTCTCCCACAGTTCCCTCACACACTTCATAAAATCGTCTACCGACAGCCAGACTGACCTGAAAAACTGCGTCATCGTATTAGTCAAACATTGTATGAACATAAATAAATGGAGAGAGGAACTGCAATTTTCATGGATTTTTGGATATTCTCTGTCCCGCCCTATAAATTAGGCAATTTTAAGACGTTCTTCCTCATTCATATCATCATGTCAAATGTTTCCTGGCGAGCGATAGCATTTTTTAAGAGCTGCAATATGCGAGCCCATACGTAGCACATATACACAATTATGTGTTGGATTCGTTTGAATGGTGGCCAGATATGGATCATAGCGGACTTTATATAATATATATATATATATATATATATATATATATATATATATATATATATATATATATATCTGTATACCTGTATATCTTGCAAGTGCCCATCAATGTCATGTAAAAGCCTTACTGTTGCTATTATTATATCTTGGATGGAGTCGTTGAACAAATGTAAGCTAAGGAATGAGGTTAACAAATATGTGTGTCTCGCCTATTTTCGAGATTTCGACCTGGACATCAAAATATTGTTTGAAGGTGTGTGTGTGTGGGGGGGGGGGGTCTAAGAGGCATTTTTCTTTAGTTTAAACTTTAAAGGGTGTCTGGGGAGGCGTTTTTAATAACTCGAAGGGGGTCTGGAGGATAAACTAAAATATAAATGATGGTTAAATAATTTCAAAACTCGCAATAATAAGGACAAAATATACACACACAATAACCCCCATTACCGTCGGATCAGCTCGTGTTAAATGGAAAGGAAGAACATAATTATTGAGAGAGTTTTTCCCTTTGAAAGTGGTCTTGGTATTATTGTGTTTCATACCACTCCTGCCCAGGGGTCCTTCCTGTTTGAAAAAGGAACCTGTGAGAGTGAGAGTTTTAATTATTGGTCACACATACATACACTCTTCCATACACACACACACACACACTCTCCCATATACACACACACACACTCTCCCATACACACACACACACACTCTCCCATATACACCTACTTACGCACACATGTACACACATACAGCCACACACTCCCATACACATACACTCACTCTTCCACATATACACCCACTTACACCCCTCCACACCTATACGCACACACCCACATAACCCCCCCCCCCCCCTACACCTATACCTACTCCCCCTTCCCCTCCTATAGTGAAGGTAACACTTGTCACCTCAATACTGTGTAAACAAAACAAGTGTCCGGTATAACAACCATTATATCAACTATCCCTTTACTCCTCTATATAGTGGCTCATCTTTATACATTACCACACCCTCCTCTCACTCTTTCTCTTCGTTCTCCTCCACCTCTTCGTTCTCCTACACTTCCTCTTCGTTATCCTACACTTCCTCTTCATTCTTCTACACTTCCTCTTTCTACTCTTCCTTTTTGTTCTCCTTTACTTCCTCTTTCTCCTCTTCTTCGTTCTCCTACAATTCCTCTTCATCTTTCTCTCTTCTTTTTCTTCGTTCTCCTTCACTTCCTCCTCTTCGTTCGCCTACAATTCCTCTCTACCCCCTTCTACTTTTCGTTTTCCTTCACTTCCTCTGTCTCCTCTTCCTCTTCGTTGTCCTACACCTACTCTTCCTCCTCTTCGTTCTCTTCCTTCTCCTACACTACTTCCTCCTCTTTATCTCCCTGTACGTCCTCCTCCTCCTCCTTTATCACACTAGCTGTTTCCTCTTCCATTTCGTCTCTCCGGTCATCTGATCTTGTCCATTTCGTCACACCGCTGTAACAAAATGTATAGTTCATTATAACGAATCTAGAAATCCCGACAGCAAACACATCATAAATAAATAATTACTGTATATATATATATATATATATATATATATATATATATATATATATATATATATATATATATATATATATATATATATATATATATATATATAAAAAGGAGCTGACCTTTAGAGCTGATATGTCAACCATTTGGGGCGAGCAAAACAGTAAATAGGTGTGGCATTTATAGCCCGTTTTATCGAGCCCTTCCCAAATTACCAGAAGCAACGGCTCACAATGTCTAGACTCGCTATAGTTATTTGACCATAATCTTCCTTCAGTCAGGCAACCATTAGAAGAAAACAAAAACAAATATATAGGCCCTATACCGGTATATATACAGTATATACAGTATATATAGTATATATATACTGTATATACTGTATAATTATACAATATATATATATATATTTTTTTTTTCTTTAATACATACGAGGTTGAAAGAAATGGCAATTTCTGCGTTGGAAATTTTATTATTCAAAGTTTCCAGGTCTCTGATGAGTTTTCGCTGGGTGGCAGGAAGTAGATGAAGGAGATGAGCAAAATTCATGGTGGTACAGGGTTACATAAATGTACATGATGATACAGGATATACGACGCGTTTCACTGGACAACCAGCATTATCAAGTAAGGAAGGAATGATATAAAAGGTAAACAGGAAGGGTATATATAGAGGGTGGAGGATCAGAGGAGGCGGAAAACAGGGGGCAAAAGTCTGCTATTGGTGGAAGCGTAAACTAGGAGAGAGAAAGGGGTTAACCGCTTCACGCATGCGCACTGGATGCGGGATGGTGGTCAGTAGGTGGGGTCGAAGCTGATTGGCTGCGTGTCGAGGGGCGTGGCCTAAGTTGTGTGTGGCGCCTGCAGAAGACGAAGCTGAAGGAGGTAGCGCGGGGGCTGCGTCAAGGGCACCGGGGGGCGAGGAGGGGTGTTAGGTCCTGTAGGGTAGTGCCTTTTGGCAGAAGGAAGGATCTGAAGGTCCAGAGTTTGGTTGTTGATGTTGGGATGTAAGGCTTGGATATATAAAGCTTCGAGTATAGGTAATCTCCTTGGGTCACTTTCTTTATCGAGTATGGTGGTGTGTTTCTCTAACTCGTTGCGTGTGAGGTGAGGGTGGTTAGGGGTGAGATAGTGGTCTTTGATGGCTCCAGCCTGAAGGTGAAGAGTTAACCGACGTGAAAGACGAGTCTGCGTCATACCAATATAGGAATGAGGTCCACAGTCCTCATAATTACAGGTATGTTGGTAAATGACGTGATCGTCGGTCATCGGGCTCTTTATCTTGGTGGAGGCTGGTTTGTTGCGGAGAACGAGGTTGGAGGTCTTGGGGGATTTGTAATAAATTATTAATTTGATTTTGTTTTCCGGGTTGGTTGGGTGGACATGCTTGGAGATTATTTCTTTTAAGACGGCCTGGTCATTTTTGTGTTCAGAGGACATGTAATTGCGGTAGAAGATCTTAATTTCATTGGGGGGGTCAATGTTGGGAGGGCTTTGGGTGTACCATTTTTCAAGATGGTGGTTGATGGTGCTGGAGATGTCGGAGTTGGAGTATCCGTTATTTACTAAAACTTGGGATAGTCTTTCTAGTTCCTGGTGGGTGTCGGCCCAGGTAGAGCAGTGCGTGAGGGCTCTCCTAACATAGGCGGAGATGGAGGATAGAAGATAACGGCGGGGGCATTCACTATCGCCGTTGAGGCATTGTCCTGTGTTAGTAGGTTTAATGTAGACGGTGGTTTTGAACACATGGTCGTTCAGAGCTACGAGGATGTCGAGGAAGGGGAGTTGTCCATTGTTAGATTTTTCAAAGGTGAAGTTAAGTCCGGAGGAGGTCATGAAGCGACGCTGGAGTTCCTGTAGTTCGTGGAGGTCCTTGATTTGCACGAAGATGTCATCCACGTATCTACAGTAGACGGCTGGTCATCTAGATACGTCTAGATATTTCTCCCTCTGTCCTTCCACCTCACTCGTACACGCTCTTAGTCATTCTCTCGCTTCCCATACGTTCCACATGGCCGAACCATCTCAAGGTGTTCTTTTTCGCACTTTCCAGTACATTCACACCACACCTCTCTCGTACTTCCTCATTCGTCTGTCTATCCCTCCATGTAACTCTGCACACACTTCTCAAGTAACTCATTTCCATCCCTTTCACTCTTGGTTTGAATCTCTCCAACAACGTCCATGCTTCGCTTCCGTAAGTCAGTGTCGGGATTACCACACTGTCATGCAATGACTTCTTCAGTTCCATGCTGACCACCCTATTTCATGTTACTGCTTTCAGCATTCCTACAACCCTCTTCCCCTGTTGCACCCTCTCCCACACTTCTTCATCCATACTCCCATCTTTACTCTGTACACTGCCAAGATACTTAAATGAGCTGACAATCTCCATAGCCTGACCGTTCAACTTCACCTCACACTCTGTGGCTTCACCCCTTTCGAAGACCATAACCTTGCTCTTCCCCGCATTTACCTTCAGATTCCATTTTTCGCACACTGTTCCAAAAATATTTATCAGACCCTGCAACTCCCATTCATATCATCAGCAAACAGCAGTACACAAACATCCACTGCTCTTCCTTGTACCGGTGTTTCTTTTATGACTTCATCCATATACTGTATATATAGAACAACCATCTGGACATCACACACCCTTGCTTTACCAAACATTCAGATTAAAGAACTCCCTCTGTTCATTCTTCACACGTACTGATACCTTTGCACTCTCATACATACTCTTCACTGCTTTCAGCAACTTGCCATCTACTCCATATTTCTCAGTACAGTACTTTCCACATACCCTCTCTATCAACTCTGTCATTCCACTCGTTGCCTTCCCTTATTAGTGGTACACCAACATCCACTGCTCATCCTTGCATTTCTTTAAGACTCCATCCATATACAGTTCAGTATATATTGAACAACCACGGGGACATCACACACACCCTTTCTTTAACCCAAAATTCAGATCAAAGAACTCGCTCTGTTCATTCTCAACACATACTGACACCTTTGCACCCTCATACATGCTTTTCACTGCTTTCAGCAACTTGCTATCTGCTCCGTATATTCCAAGTACTTTCTACATACCGGTACCTTCTCTATCAACTCTGTCATAGGCCTTCTCCAAGTCCATGAAGGCAGCATACAACTTTTGTCCCTTCTCAAGATATTTCTCCACAACATATTTCAGGGCAAAGATCTGAGCTACACATCCTATTCCCTTCCTATGATGAATACTGTATGTTAACCGTTTCCCCAGCAATACTAACTGAAAATGCCCAAATATATTGCATGTGCTCTTCTGATTTACCTAAAATATGTAAAATTATACCAAATACTAACTACATTAGCACAAAACTCAATCAATCACAGAAACAGGATAAAAACATAGAATAAATACCCCAAAAGATGAATACGTTAACCCTTTCCCCAGCAATACTTACTGAACATGCACAAATAAATTGCATGTGCTCTCCAGATTTAGCTGAAATATGTGAAATTACACCAAATACTAACTACATTAGCACAAAAATCAATCAAACACTTTAACAGGATAAATAAAATGGAAGAAATAGCCCAAAAATGAATTTATCTATAGCCTACCGGTATATATTGCCGGACACCTTGATCCCCGAAGGGGTGACCATGAACGAAACGCCTGCGTATTTCAAACTCGCTTGAGTTATCACTCGATCGTCTTTTAGAGCTTTTTGGCCCGGGGTAATTACCACACCATCGCGTCATAAGGAGTTTGAGGGGGTTAAATTGCTAGATACATAGAGAAAGAGGAATGCCAAGTAAAGCTAAACAAAAATATATAAGATATTTTTAACATCTATCTATCATCTATTGCCTGACGCTGTGATCCCCGAAGGGGTGACCAAGAATGAACCGCCCCCATGCACCTCTGTCCCCAGTCAGTCGACGCCCCTCCCCCCAACCAGCACCGCCTTCGTTCATGTACTTCCTCACTCCATCCTTCCACCTCTCATTCGGTCTATCTCTCTCCCTCTCTGTCCCTCCACCTTGCTCTCATACACCCTCTTAGTCATTCTCTCGCTTTCCATACGGTCCATATGGCCGAACCATCTCAAGTTGTTCCTTTTCACACTTTCCAGCACATCTACCTCCACACCACACCTCCTTCTTACTTCCTCATTAGTCTGTCTATCCCTCCATGTAACTCCGCACGCACTCCTTAAGTAATTCATTTCCACTGCTCTCCACTCTTGGTCTGAGTCTCTCAACCAACGTCCATGCTTCGCTTCCGTAAGTCAGTGTCGGGATTACCACACTGTCATACAAGGACTTCTTCACTTCCATACTGACCACCCTATTTCTTGTTACTGCTTTTAGCGTTCCTACAACCCTCTTCCCCTGTTGTACCCTCTCCCGCACTTCTTCATCCATAGTCCCATCTTTACTCAACACACTGCCCAGCTACTTAAGAGTTGACGATCTCCATAGCCTGACCGTTCAGCTTCACCTCACACTCTGTGACTTCACCCCTTTCGAAGACCATAACCTTGCTCTTTCCCGCATTTACCTTCAGATTCTTTTTTTCGCACACTGTTCCAAACTCATTTACCAGACCCTGCAACTCCCATTCATTATCACTCATCAGAACTGTATCATCCGCAAACAGCAGTATAGGTAGCTTCCACTCAATTCCCTCCCTTTTCAGCGATACACCAACATCCACTGCTCTTGATAGTATTTCTTTTATGACTCCATCCATATATACAGTAAACAACCACAGGGACATCACACACCCCTGTTTCGAACCAACATTCAGGTCAAAGAACTCGCTCTGCTCACTCTCCACACATACTGCCGCCTTTACACCCTCATACATGCTCTTCACTGCTTTCAGCAACTTGCCCTCTACTCCGTATATTCTAAGTACTTTCCACAAACCTTCTCTATCCACTCTGTCATAGGCCTTCTCCAAGTCCATAACGGCAATATACACCTTTTGTTTCTTCTCCAGATACTTCTCCACAACACAATTCAGGGTAAAAATCTGATCTACACATCCTCTTCCCTTCCTAAAAACCTCCCTGCTCGTCGCCTATCCATTTCTCCGTTCTCACTCTCTCTCTCTCAATCACTACCGGTACCCTACTGTATACCTTCCCTACTACGCTTAGAAGACATATTCCTCGGTGGTTACCACACACTCCTCTTTCCCCTTATATAGGGGGACTATTATGCCAGTCTTCCAGTCATCGGGTGCACTCCCCTTCTCCCATGCTAGTTTGCACATTTTCCATACCCATTCTATCACTATCTCACCACCATACCTCAACATTTCCCCACACACTCCATCTGTTCCTGGTGCTTTCCCCAACTTCACTCTTTTCATGGCTTCCCACACTTCTGACCTCCTGATCCCCACCTCCTCCTCCACTACTTCTCTTCTTCTCCCTCCCATACCATATCCAGCTATGTTTGCTGGCTCTTCATTCCTTTCATTTAGCAACTCACTGAAGTACTCCCTCCATCTTTCGACTCTCTCTTGCTTCTCGGCTAGCATTCTCCCATTCTTATCTTTCACACCCTTACTGTTTCCCTTGCTACCTTCCCTAACTTTCTTGACTTCTTCCCAGAACAGTTTCTTACTCTCCCTCCATTTTACACTCAGGTGCTCGTTTCTGTCTCTCGGAATCTTCATTCCCTCTACTACCCA
Source organism: Paralithodes platypus (assembly GCA_032716605.1). Taxonomy (NCBI): domain Eukaryota; kingdom Metazoa; phylum Arthropoda; class Malacostraca; order Decapoda; family Lithodidae; genus Paralithodes; species Paralithodes platypus. The sequence goes on from CM064575.1 coordinate 14,528,452, forward strand.
ACCACTCTCTATATGCTTTCTTTTCTTCCACAGCTATTCTTACCTCTTCTGTCCACCATGCTGTACCTTTCACTCCCCTCCCTCTTCTCCTCACTCCACACACCTCCTCACATGCTGCACAGATCTCATCCTTAAACACCTTGCTCATCTCCTCCACTTCCTCCATAACTTCCAGGTCGAACCCACCTAGTCGTCTTTCCACTGCTCTCCTGTACTCCTCCCTGACTTCCTCCTCCTGCAACCTCTCCACCCTCCTCACCATTCCACCCTCCTCTCGCCTCCCTCCAGCTCTCCTCACCCAATTCTTTTGTATCCTAACCTTAGCTACCACTACATAATGATCAGACAGACCCCCTCCAATACCCCAATACACCCTAGCATCCATCACAGATTTCTTCATTCGTTCATCCACACATACATAATCAATCAATGACTTTCGTTCCACCACTGTCTTATCCTTCATCGTCAACATCCGTTTCCACGTGTACCTGTGGATCATTCTGTGTCAGAAGAAGGTGTTGGCTATCCACAGCCTCCTCCCCACACATACGTCCACAAGTGCACTACCATTCCCATTCACCTCTGATGGTACCCCCCACCCTCCCACCACTCCCTCAACTTTCCTATCACCCACCTTACCATTCATATCCCCAATCAGAAATATTCTTTCGTTCTTGTCAAACTTCTCCAGTCACGCCTCCACATTCATCCAGAACTTCTCTTTCTTTCTTTCAAGTATATCCTCTGTCGGGGCATACACGCATACAATCAATACAATATTTTTAACATGAGGTTGCTTATAATAATTTGTACCTCTGCAGTTTCTCCATGGCTAACGAAAAAGGTCACATTCCTAAGAAGCCCCAACCAAAAAGGCCAAGCTTCTGTACAGAACAAATGCCACACCATTACCCTTATGGTGACCCTATCAAATAATCAAAACAACCACACTTCTTAACCCAATTCCCGTGGGGCCCCTCATATGACGGAGACGATTTTCCGGCTATTTTGTAGCCTGTGAGCCAGGCCATCTTTTGCAAGCAGCACGGATGGATGTCAGCCGGAGCCAACAGGCCCCGCCACGACACTGAGGTTTGTGTGAGTGAGAGTTCACTTATGTGCAGCGTCACACATAGCGAAAACAGAAAATAATTGGTAATTATTAGCGATTTCGCCTAGGCCTATCGGATTTGGTAATTTTTAGCAATTTTGCCCTTCGTTTGCAAGATCCTTACAAGAAAACCAGACGTCGTACAGGGATGATTCAGGAGTAATTTGAAAGCTATTACCGTACTTTCATGAATACATAATTGTATTACGCTCTGGCTTTTGCTTATGCATGAAAATGAGCAGGGAATGAAGGCAATTTCGGGCAATTATGCCTACTCGTACAGGAGTCCTTGGAGCGGCTTCGGTCGCGCCGGGAATTTCCACACCTCACACCACACACACACATCACACAGTTTTTCCTACACCGAGAAATGACTCTCCGGCTGTCATTTCTCGAAGACTTCTTCTAGCCGGAGACATTGAGAGCAACCCAGGACCCACCTACACATACATATGTCCAACTTGCTCAAAACCCATCGCTTCGAGTCGCCACACTAATGGTTCAGTTCTCTGCAATTCATGCAGGAACTGGACCCACTTCACCTGCACAACACTTGCCTCCAAGAAACACTACACGAACACCTGGACCTGTTCCTCATGCCCCTCCCTCTCCCAGTCAAATCCCTCGCCTAAAACCCGTCCACCTCTCCTCCCCAACCCACCTAACCTTCCCATATCATCCACTCCCCCCCCCTAAAACCTGTCCACCTCTCCTCCCTAACCCACCTAACCTTCCCATACCATCCACATCCTCAACTCAACATACCACACCCCATCCTAATCCATTCCAACCCCCATCTGCTCCCCAATCCCCAACCCCACCTCACCCATCCCAACCCCCAGCCCCTCCCTCACCCCCACCCCCACCCCCTCCCTCACCCCCACCCCATCCTCGTGCAGCAGCACCCAACATACATCGTGCACATAACATTAACATTCTCCAATTGAACATAGATGGCATCAACACAAAGAAACTCTCACACTTCATCAAACAACACAACATACACATTGCCATCTTACAAGAAACAAAACTCCGCACAACACAAAAAACACCCACATTTCATGATTTCACCACCATCAGGCAAGACGGGGCTGTCGGCGGAGGCGGTGGACTCATCACCCTGGTACACAAAGAAATATCATACATAGTTACTAGTGTACAAACCAAATCCCTCCTCCCCCCAAATGATAACACAACAGAAATACAATCAATTTAAATACGCACTGGCAACAACTCCAACATAACCATCATAAACACATACATCCCCTACAGTACCAAATGAATAAGACCACACTTACAACACATCACAAACACCCCACACATCATCCTGGGTGGTGACTTCAACGCCAAGACGTCGGCCTGGTTTGTCGACAACCCCGTCACAGACAGAGGGCTGGTACTACAAAACCAAACTGTTAACCTCATCATCCTTAACGACATCCATCAACATACCCATATTCCTCACCAAGCCCTCTATAACCCATAATCTCCAGACATCACCTTTTGCTCCCCAGAACTCGCCCCCACAACATCCTGGAGGGTGGTCAGAACCTTAGGCTCTGACCACCTCCCGACCATTATCACCACCAAAACCAGACTCACCCCAGCTAACCACAAACACACATACACCAATTATAAAAGACCTAACTGGGAAGCATTCACAAATGAGACAGAACAACACTTCACAACTCTAAACAGTACACCCATCACTAACATCAACAATACTGTACACATACTCAATAAAACTATCCAAAACACTGACAAGAAACACATTCCAAGAGGTAACAGAAAAAGACACAACCCCAACTTCACACCAGAAATTCAAAACCTCATCAGACAACGCAACATACTGAAACACTCCCCAGCACCCCACACACACAAGACATCACACAACAAATCCAAGCACTCAACACCCAAACTAACAACAAAATACAAGAACAACAAAAACTAAATTGGAATAACTTCCTACAAACACTTGATCACAAAATAAACTCCAAAAAACTCTACAAAACACTAAACAGCATCACACTTTCCAACAGCAACACAACACAATCACATGCTGCAATCACAACAACAGACTCTACTCCTTCATGTAAACAACAAGCAAACACTCTCATCAATTACTTCTCACATGTCAGTCACCTAAAACCTCACAAAGACGACCGACGTGTCATCCGACGTAAGAGACAATTCCCCACAGACCCTGACTATACACCCTTCACCAATCACCAGACAAAGCATATCATCAACAATCTCAAGCACTCACCCGCTTGTGGCCTAGACAACATAAGCAACATACACCTCAGACACCTGGGACCACAAGGCATACAAGCATTCACTAACATATCAAACTACAGTTATTCACACAACACAATACCAGACATTTGGAAGCATGGTCTCATCACCACATTCCCCAAACCCAACAAAGACCCCACGCTACCCTCCTCGCACCGCCCCATCACACTCCTTTGCTCCCCCTCCAAAGTCATGTAACGCCTAGTGTTACAACTAATTACACCCGATCTACCCCTAGCTCCAACACAACATGGCTTTAGGCCACTGCACTCCACAAACACTCTTCTCACAGACCTTACACAAAGAGCTTTTGATGGCATCAACTCAGCTAGACCACCACACAGATCACTATTAGCCACACTCGACATTAGTAAAGCCTTCGATGCCATCCCCCGCCACAACCTAACAAACAAAATCTACAACACAAACATGCACAACACAAAAAGGTGGCTGGCCAACTTCCTAGCAGGCAGATGTGCACACGTATCTTTTGCCGGTCAGTCATCTAAAATCAGAAACTTTCCAAACGGAGTCCCACAAGGATCCGTCCTATCGCCCGCACTCTTCAATCTGTACATGCACGATATAACTACACCCAATACGCCCCAAATAAACTTAGCCTCCTATGCAGATGACATAACACTCACATGCACACACTATGACCCAAAAAGAGCAACAGATCTCCTTCAACCCTATCTCAACACACTACATGGCTGGTGCACTACAAACAGACTTAATCTACCCCCAGCCAAATCCACCGCAACCCTGCTCACAAGCTGGACAGGAGAACACTATTACATCCCTCAACTCACCATAAACAACACACCCCTAACACATACACACACACACAAAATCCTAGGAGTAACATATGATACTCATATGACATTCAAACAGCACACCACAAACATTAAAAAGAAATGACACCCAGACTTAACGCCCTCAGGTCACTTGCTCACACAAAATTTGGACACAACAAAGAAACTACCACCACAGTATATAAACAATACATAAGATCAGTGATCATGAGAGGCACTCAATTCCTGGCAGTAGCCTCCACGAACCAAGACCACCCACTAAACTACATGGCAACACACCCACAGACACCAAGAAATATCAAAACAACACCCAGCACACGGTATCACACACAATTACTGTCCTCTCTCCCACCCCGAACCACCTTCCAGAAGCACATCCATACTCATATCTCTCGCCGATCCATCCACTCACTCACAGACAACACGCAGCTGCAAGCACGACCTCCCGAAATCCATCCTTCCGAATCCTCCCTTCCTCGCGAGAACAGAGTCCACCTGGCCAGGCTGAGATGCGGACACCATCCAGCTCTCCTGAGCAATCAGAAGAGACTGGATGACTCCGTTGTCGATGCCTGCCCGGGATGTAACACCGCACCCCATACCATTAAACACATAATAGAAGACTGCATTTCACACAACCACTTACGCCAACAACACAATCTACACTCAATGGGAGCTCTGTGGGAAAGCCCGATCGTGGCCATGGCCTTCCTCAGGGACTCGGGGCTGTTCGGCCAGGCAGCTTAGGGAACAACAACAACAACAACAACTCGTACAAGATTAATAGCTTTAACCAAAATGGTCACACTCCTTAATGGTCTAAGTGGCCATAGCCAAAATGGCTACACTATATTCCTTCTGTACTTTCTCCATGCCCGATGAGAACATGATATTTTGATATATGAGGCACAGCCCTTGTATCCAACACAATACCCTGCGTGCAACCCCGCTCGAACCCCGCACAACGTTGGTTGCAACTTTAATTATTATTATTATTATTAACCGCACCATCACCCACACTATCACCATCTCCATTATCGGCATTACATTTACCATCATCACCATCTATCATCATCAGTACCACCATGACCATTACCACCAACATCAACATCACCACCACAATCCTCACCATCATAACCCTCACTATCATCACCACCACTATCACCTTCATAACTCTCACCATCATCACCACCACTATCACCTTCATAACTCTCACCATCATCACCACCATTATTACAATCCTCACCATCATAACCCTCACCACCACCATAATCCTCACCACCATCATCACCACCACTATCACTACCACAAGCATAACCCTCACCATCATCACCACCACTAGCATCATCACCACACACCTATCACCATCTTCCCCACAACCCTCACCATCACCACTATCACTATCATCACCATTCCCATTATTCATACAGCCAGTTATGCTTAGGTACACATGTCACCATAAATATAATAGGTCTGGATCACGTAAGGGTATTGTGTGAGTCCCTCTGTTGTCCTCGATAGCTACACCTGTTAAACACCTGTCTTTCACAACCAAGTAGAGATTCTGTTGTTGGAGAGAACAGCCATCTTCTGGACGCCATTTTCATATCTTAAGGCGACCTTTTTTTGGTCTATTAATTCATTTATTCATTTATTTCTTAGTTTTCTAGCTAGACCTCCATAAGCTTAGAAAAACACCTCCTAGACTTTCAAGATAAATTTGTCCATTTTCGGTAGAAACATTTCCCAGCCGAAGGCATTCCTTTTAATATTTCAAAACAAATGGGAGAAAGGGAGTAAGGGGACCAGTAAAACGAGACATCTACCCTTAACCTCAACAGTCCATCAGCCTCCCCTTAAGGGGAGATATTCACTCATTTTTTGTTTTCTTTTTCTGAACACCTTTCTAATGTTTAGCCCCATTAGTTTTGAAATTATATGACGTTCGCCCCATTAGTTTGGCGATTTTAATACCTCATCCCATTTATGTCAATTTTAAGACCTTTCGTGTCGTTTAGGTGTTGATATTTTCCTGGCGAGCGATAGTAAGCCTGAAATTTAGGAATAATTCGTCCGGGACATTTTTGTATTGGTATTGGTATTTCAGGTCACTTACTCAACTGGATCATCAGCTTCCTGTGTGGTCGGACCATGAAAGTCTGTGTGAGCGGAACCACAAGCTCTTCAAGACCAGTGCTAAGTGGAGTCCCCCAGGGATCTGTCCTAGGACCCCTACTATTCCTCCTCTTTGTCAACTACATTGGCTCAAGACTGCACAGCAAGTTCAAGATATTCGCTGACGACCTGAAGCTATACCTGCAATCCTCATCCCCGCGCCTAACCCAAGAACAAACTCAGGAGGACATAAACACCCTAGCTGCAACTGCAGCCTCCTGGGGCTTAGAGTTTTCCCCAGGGAAGTGTGCCCACCTACGCTTCACCAGATCACCTGCCCTCAGAACTGACCAGCCCACATACCTTCTTCAAGGTAACCCCATAAGACCCTCGCAAGCCCACTCCGATCTAGGTGTAAAAATCTCCACAGACCTAAAGTTCCACCAACATATCCGGGAAACTACCCAGAAAGCAGGAGGAATTGCCTCCACTCTTCTTAAAAGTACAGTGTGCCGAACTCCAGACTTCATGATGAACCTCCTCACCACCGACATCCGCCCCATAATAGAGTTCGGATCCCCTGTCTGGAACCTGGGTTACTCCATGGACCTCAAACGCCTGGAGTCCGTTCAGAGAAGATGGACCAAACAAATACACGGACTGGAAGGTCTTCCCTACAATGAGAGACTACAAAGTCTAAACCTCTTCTCTATACAGGGCCGACTGATAAGGAGCGACCTCATACTCTGCCACAACATCTTCCATGGCAATTCACCTATCGCACCCACCGACCTCTTCACACTAGCACCGAGAGTAGGCACCAGGGGCCACAGGTACAAGATACAGATCCAACATGTATCAGTAGAAGCCCGAAAACTCTTCTTCTCTTGTAGAATAGCAGAGCTCTGGAACTCCCTCTCCGAAGAAACTGCTATGGCCCCAAATACCACTGCCTTCAAGAGACTCCTTGCCCAAACTCTCCCAGAAACCCTCCAAAGCTATATGCAATAGCCTAAACAGACCTTCCTCCCTACAAATTTCACATGCCCAACTCTCCACTTAACACCCATATCAAAATAAACAAAGAAATTCCATCATCTTGTAGAACAACACACATGTCATAGACCAACACCCAAAGCAAATCCAAGAAGATACAAACAACCAGTTACACAAACATATTACAGTACATACACCTCATAACACAATCTAGCTGGAGTATCCGTATACCTGTACTAGGGCCCGGACCCTCTGTAAGTATTGTCATGTGACACAAGCAGGAGACCGCGGCCCCACGAGGTAAGACAGGAAGTGGAGAGGTACAGTGGAATGGGTTGATAGAAGTTATGCAATGGGACCCTCTGCATATGGTGCTATTCCTGCTAGGTCTAACCACGATAGATAAGTGCAATAACACAACCATTGAGAAGGTAAAGGGCTTCCTGGAGATAATGTGGTTGAAGAGAAGCATATAGTGGTAACCTAGGCAATCTAATTGCCATCCCTGGAGAGAGAGCCAATCCTAAGGCCACACCTTTGATCCGTTCAGGGTGACTCTCACACCAAGACCAACTTACCAAGACCAAAACGGTCTTCCCAGTTTAGTGAGTTCAGTAATGCGGAGTGGTTCGTTGGATCGCCGTGTTAATCTTAAATTTGTTTAGACCCTTGCATACTGCATGCCAACTACCAGTCTTATTACAGTATATAATTTTGATGTTTTATCTTAGCTCGGTTATACTAGGCTATACCGAATACCAGGAACATAGGCTAGGATAAACGACATGGATGGGACAAATTTTTGGTGAGTAGGGCTACAGGCTAGGCTGCTAAGACTTGGTAATCATAATCTAGACTAAGCTATTAGGCGAAGAGGAGGGGGAAGATGGCGTCTGGAGGGGAGGTCCCACTAGCTTCTCCCGCTACTAACACCTCTTCTACCTCACCTATCATGCATGTAACCCCCCCAAATGACCCCACAAACTCTGACTGCCCCACAGACAACGATCAATGGTTAGATAGTGCCTTCCATTCTCGTAATAACGCAAAATCATCCAAAATACATAGGCGGCATGGTGAACAACAAACCCCAGCGGTAAGCCCAAACATCGCTGGTAAGTACCCCTCACGAACTTTTCATACCATACTAGTCAAACCCAAAGATGCAGCATTCTTCTCCAAGGACACAAAGTACCTCGAGTTCTTCAAAAACATTGAACAACATCTCCACATTACTGCCCTGAACGTACGATTAAACAAAGATAAGGGCATACTGGCAGTGGACACTGACACTGAACTTAGCACCTCAGTAATAGACAATGCTTTACAAACCACCAACATCGGACAATGGGAAGTTACAGTGTCCTTACCTAGGGATAACCAGCAACTTTCCCACAGTATCATAAGCATCCCCACCTACATAACTGTAGAGGAAATCAGCAGCAGTCTACTAGAAACAGAAATAGGCCTAGATAGCAATATAGTCAATGTCATTAGATTTACAGATAAAAATTATACTACTGGGGAGCTGTGCCCCTCAAAAAGAGTGCGGATCACTTCTCGATCCCCCCTCCCCACAATGATCAAAGTTGCCACTTTCCAGCGCACTGTCACCCCCTACACCCTACCGCCCCTCAGCTGCAGGAAGTGCAAAAGATGGGGCCACATGACCAAAAACTGCCGAGCAACATCGATCCGTTGCGCCAAATGCGCTCAACTACATCCAACCAGTGAATGCACGAGCACAGAATTCAGATGTCCAAACTGCGGCGGAGACCACCCATCCACCTCAAGCATCTGCCCAGAATTTGTAAAGGCAAAACACCAAAATAACCCTCAGGAAGCCAGTACTACGAATAAAATCCAGGAACATGTTGCATCAGTACCGGTACCACTAGCAAGGGAACAAGGTGCATCAGTGCAAACCGTGCAACCAGAATACCGTCCGCTAGTGGGAAACAAGCCTAGCCCTCACCCCAGCACATCATACTCCCATGTCTTACAGAATCAGAACCCCACAACTAGGACATCCCACAATTATCTAACAAACTTTCCCACCCACCCACAACACAACTCAAACACTAGGCCACAAGCACCAAACCCCAAAGACCAAGGCAAGCACATACACATAATTAACACCATAACATCATTGCCAATGGAGGAGCAGCTACACATAATGGCCTCCATCATCAGCAACCTCCAACATGCTGTACAAACAAAAAATAATCGCACTGATACAGATGGTGGACCATCTTCCACCAACATAACCATACCGCCACCCTCACAACAACCAGACCCCCCACAAATGCCTTGCCAAGTCCCTCCACCAGGCCCAAAACCCCCCCTACCACACTCATCACATACTACAGCCATAACTATAACAACATCATCAACACCGACACCACCTGCAACCACAACTATCACAACACCTACAGTACCAGTAGCTACAACAGTCACAGCACCATCAATACTGGAGGCTACAACTGCAACAGCCACAACACCACCAGCACCAGTAGCTACAGCTATCACAACACCACCAGTAACGGTAGATGCAACTAGCACAAGTTGCACAACACCTCCAGTACCGGTAGATACAACTACCGATACCACAGCACCACCAGTACTGGCACCAAATACATCAGCCCATACAGCTTCACCCACCCCACAACCATCACCAGAGTCACCAGAGTGCACGATGACCCAAGTCAACTCAACAGAGCAACAGCCCACGGAACAACAACAACAAATAATAACTGATACTGGTACCAGTACTGGGAATACCAGCCAACTCAAGAGCATCCCAACCGAAAATAGCCTAAATGAAAGTAACAAAACACAAAAAATTACAAGCGACAGTAAAAGCCAAGGCCAACCAAACCCCACCATCAAAACGGCAGATTTTCAGCACCCAAAAAAACCCCCAAAACAACACCACCCATACCCAGACCAAACATCCATCATCACCACCTCAGGATAACCGCCACAGAAACCTCAGAAACACCAACAAAAAACGTTAGTAACTATGGCTCCCCTCCAAGTAATGACATGGAACACCAAGTGCCTTAAAACATCATTGTCAGAACTAAAAAACTACTTAAGAACAAAATCCCCACATGTAGCAATTATAACAGAAACCTGGCTAAGTGACAAGTATAAACCCAACCTTAAACCCTACATCAGCATAAGGAAAGACAGAGTAGGGAGACCAGGAGGAGGAATCTTGCTGCTAACCAAACACGAACTCTCCGCAAAAGAAATAAAACTCAGGCCATTCCCTAATGGAACACTAGAAATCCTAGCTGTCTCATTCCCATATAAAAAAACACAACTATCCATCATTGGAACATATAATCCAGGGGGTTCTATATCACATCAGGAGTTGACTCATTATATCCAACAAGTACCCACACCCTTCATGGTGATAGGCGACCTAAATGCCAACCACCCCTCCTGGAGCAGAGGCACAGCCAATACAGCAGGGAACGACATATTTAGCTACATCCAAAACAGCAACTATAGCCTACTATCAGAACCTTTCATCCCAACATACTTCAACCTACAAACGAACTACAGCTCCACCATCGACATATGCCTTGGCTCGGGAATCCTTTCCCCAGAGGTAAGATCCAAAGTAGGGCCAGACCTGGGCACGGACCACCGGCCCCTACACATAGAGTTCACAAACTTCAGCCCACCTATATACCCCATTACCCTACCCAAATGGCGTATCCCCCCAAAGTTCAACTGGAAGACCTGGGAAAATACTGTACAAAATCCAGATGGCAACCATACAGACCCCAACGTCATGCATACAAAAATGACCGAAGCAATAGATACAGCAGCCTCACAACACTTCAAACTCACGTCAGGACTCCCATCCAACAAAATTCTGAGACCCTGGTGGACCGAGGAATGCTCCAGAGCTGTAGCGACACGAAGAAGGGCTATCCAAAAACAACGAAGGTCTAAATCACTGCTGAATTGGATCCAAGTTAAAAAAACTACAGCTTTTGCCACAAAAACAATCCGATCAACCTGCAAATCCTCCTGGAGAGAATACTGTAGCAACATAAACCATGACACCCCAATTTCAGAAGTCTGGAATAGATTCCGCAGCATCACAGGACGACCCTCCTTCCCATCATTCCCCTTCACAATAGATGGAGAGATGTGCCTTTTACCCAAAGACAGAGCCGATGCAATAGCTACCCGCATACAAAATAACCAACACCAGGAACCCCCAGATGACCAAGAAGAAGCCAACAGGATCAGTAATGAGATCACCATAGCTATACATCGTCCTACACAAATGAACAAGCCCTTCACCACTTCTGAAATGCAAACCGCAATAGCCCACCTCCCAACAGGCAAAACAGCAGGACATGACCGCATACCATACGAGTTTATCAAATACCTACCACCAACAATGCACACCCAACTGCTTCACCTTATCAACACAACATGGACACAAGGCAACGTCCCCAAGGACTGGAAAAACGGTATCATCCTGCCCTTCATTAAACCAGGAAAGGACCCCTGCCTGTCATCATCGTACCGACCAATCAGCCTCCTGCCTAGCATAAGCAAGCTGGCAGAAAGAATGGTCCAGACAAGACTCTCCTGGCACCTTGAAAACAATAACCTCATCCCCTCCTCACAAGCCGGCTTCAGACCTACCTGTTCTACATTAGACCAGGTACTTAACCTGGAACAGGTAATACTATCAGCCCTTTCAAGCCAAAAGACCTGTATCGTAGTATATTTAGATCTCTCCTCTGCTTTCGACACCGTTCCCCACGATCTCTTACTGCTGAAACTATCCAGAATGGGAATAAAAGGACACATGCTGCAATGGTTAAAGTCTTCCCTCTCCAACAGAACAAACCAAGTATTCATCCAAGGCCAGATGTCTAAGACCATAACAACAAAAAAAGGATTACCACAAGGATCCTCACTCAGCCCCCCCTTATTCGACGCGTACCTGTCGGACATGCCAAACATAAACCCAGCAAAAACAATACAATACGCCGACGACATAACAATATACGCCTCAGACCATAATCCCCAAATAGCCGAACAAAGGATTCAGGACGCCCTCAACATCCTAGGGAACTGGACTAATGAATCAAAACTAAGTATCAACCCAACCAAATCGCTATACCAGATCTTCACGAGAAAGAAAAACTACAGACCTCCAAGATTCACGCTTAATGGAGAAGATTTGCTTCCTACACAGAGCCACAGATATCTCGGAGTAATTTTTGATGCTCCACTCCTCACTTGGAAAGACCACATAGACTACCTGATATACAACACCAACCAAAGACTGAACATCATGAAAGCAATCGCAGGCACAACATGGGGTGCAGACGCCACAACCCTCCGAACATTCTACATAGCATACATCAGAAGTAAACTTGACTACTGTGCCCAAGCATTCGCCTCAGCCGCACCGACCCATCTTCATAAACTGGAGGTGGTACAGAATTCAGCAATGAGGATCATAATGGGGGCCCTTAAATCAACCCCGGTGGCCAGCCTTCAGTGTGAAGCAAATCTAATCCCACTCCACACCAGAAGGGATATACAGTGTGCCACCTACTTCTCAAAAATCTATGCTGCCCCACCTTCCCACCCATTCTCTGCATCTCTCCGCAATGTACCAGTACAGCCTCAAGGAGCTCCCATCCATAAAGCACCCTTCCGAGAGCGCGTAGGGCAAATTATACATAGAAAATCACGCATATTCCTTGGTTGCCACTCAACCCCCATGGTACCACCAGTCCCACCATGGGAATACATCCCACCCACAGTCCAGACAGACCTCATCAACTCAACAACCAAGAAAAACAACTCGGCTGACCTCAAGCAAGAGTTCCTCGAAGTCCTCCACACCCAGCACCAAAATTCCACCCACGTATACACAGATGGATCACGCATCAGTACCAGTAATAACAACAGCAAATCTGTGTCTTCAGCATTATGGATCCCAAAATTTCACCTTACCATGGGATGGAAGCTACCCAAACAAACCACAGTGTTTACAGCAGAGCTCTATGGACTCCTCCGTGCACTTGAGATCATCAACACCCTCCCAGTAAGTGCCTACACCATTTGCTGTGACTCCAAAAGTGCCATACAAGCCATCAACTATAACACCAAGACAAACAAGGAAATAGTATACCCTATGATCCAACTCCTCACCACCCTCCACTCTCAAGGATATACAATATCCCTCCAATGGGTACCCAGCCACATTGACATCCTCCATAATGAAATAGTGGATGGACTAGCCAAAGGGATGCACTCCTTCCACCTAACAACAGTCATACCCTACACCACAACCGACCGGACAAACATCCTCAGAGAAGACGTCCTCCAAGACTTCAAGGAAGAGTGGAAAATAACCATAGCTGGCACACAATACAGTAACATCAAGTCAGAGTGGTCAGTGTGGAAACACTCCATCTACAAGAACAAAGCCTTAAACACCGCGGCTCTCCGCCTCAGAACAGGACACACCAGACTGGGAGGGCATATGTACAGGATGGGACTGCAAGCAAATGAAAATTGCCCGTACTGCCTCACACCTGAGACAGTGGAGCATTATCTACTCCACTGCCACAGACATTACGGTGCCCGCACCCACCTCAGAAGTGTAGTAACCCAACAAGGAGGAACATTCAACATCAAGCATATCCTAGGTGGAGGAGACCTACCACAGCACAGTAAACATGTCATCGCATCAGCCCTAGGAACCTACATCAGAACAACAAACAAAATCACAAGCATATAAAATTACCATCCAACTGAATCTGTACTATACCACCACTGATCATCATCATCATCTCTGACCTCACCCTCACCTTGACTTGAATCACACAGTACACATAGAGCAGTACAGTACTGTACTGTACTGCAACTGATCATCATCATCATCTCTGACCTCACCCTCACCTAGACTTAAATCACCCTGACTTCAAAAGACAACGACAAACTTACCCCTCATATACAGTACAGTAGTATAAAATCCACCTTTACTATCTCTCCTAACCCCTATTATACTAACAATTGTTCTTTTCACCCCTCCTAAAACGCCTGTGCAGTAATCTGGAGACACCACAACCCTCCAAGCAAACTGCACATTTAAACAATAAGAAGAAGAAGAAGCTATTAGGCCTAGCCTAGGCTAGGCTAGATACTAAACTCTGATGAGCCATAATGTCTGTTTACGACATTATGCATTTTAGGTCACGTATGGGATATTGGCCAGCCTAATTCTCTAGGCTTAGGAAGTTAGGCCTAAGTGTTTTCTATAGGCTAGGCCTAGGCCTAGCTTTCTCTGGGGTCGAGACGTTTCGCAGCAAGTGACGTTTCGCCTCAGGTTCGGTCAGAATCGGTTATGCCTGTTCGCAGCAAATGAATGAGACTGTTCGCAGCAGATTCGTTTAACTGCAATGAGACAGTTCGCAGCAGCTTAGGGAACAACAACTACAATAGGATAGGCCTAGGCCTATAAACTCCAGCTTTTGTCACTTGTCTTACAGCAGTGTTCCCTACCAATACTGCTGACTTTTAAAATATGGACCGGTACCGGTAAGCAGGCTTTTTAGTTCATCATCCAAAATACGATTAGGCTATGCATTCAGTTCTTCCACACCTTTTATTCTGAATATTTTTTTGTTTTAAACTTTCTTAGTAAATATATTTATATTTTGTAGGCCTATTCCAATACAAAAGATACTAGGGCCTAAGCGGTATTTGTTGTATAGTGTAATTATGCAGGTATTACCGTACCGGTACTATCTATGATACATTCTAGCGCATTCCTTAAGGCTATCCCTCAACACCATCGCATCGCAGGAATATAGCCTACCTATATTTGTCTTTACCATAATTTTACACAAGATTTCCTAATTGGTGTAGTGTATTGGGTTTAGTGGTAATTATATATCATATAATTACATTTTTGGCTAGCTGACATTAACCCGTCCAGTATATTATGTTCTGGCAAGCCAGGGTGTCAAACGACGCTGTTTTTTTGAGTGATAACGCAAATTAACTTTTTGTATAATGATAACAGAAACTCCCCCAACCCTTTTCTTTTTTAAGAAACAAAAAAGGTAAATTGACATAATTTTGGTCTCCATATTTTCCATCTTGATTGCGTTTAGATTGCAGGAAATACTGTTTTAGACACCTAAATTCTAAAAAAAATCACGGGGGGGGGGGGGGGGGCATGCCCCCGGACGGCCAGACCCCCCCCTAGAGCTCGCGCCTTCGCCGCTCCGTCGCGCTATAATGATAACAAAATAATAAACCATAATGATAACACAATTCATATTTTGTGGATTGACACCCTGCCTAGGCCTATTAAGCAAATATTTTACCAATCTACAATAGGCCTAGTCTATTCACTGTAAGTAGGCAAGAAATCATGACCTAGGCTATAACCTCTGTAACTAAAAAACAACTAGGCCTAGAGTGATCAAGCTAATATGTGACTCCAGGGTGTCAATCCACAAAATAATATGAATTGTGTTATCATTATGGTTTATTATTTTGTTATCATTATAGCACGGCGAAGGTGCGAACTCTAGGGGGGTCCGGGGGCATGCCCCCCAGATTTTTTTTTTTAGAATTTAGGTGTCTAAAACAGTATTTCCTGCAATAAAAAAACAATCAAGATGGAAAATATGGAGACCAAAATTGTGTCAATTTAGCCTAGCCTACCTTTTTCTTTTTTTTTGGGGGGGGGGAGTTTCTGTTATCATTATACAAAAAGTTCATTGCGTTATCACGAAAAAAAACAGCGTCGTTTGACACCCTGGGCCTAGGCTATGCAATTGTCTCGATTTGACTAATTTTACCTAATTAGGCCTAAAGCAGCCTCAGTCTATTCCCAAACCCCAAACAGTATCCCATGTTAAGCCCTAGGCTAGGCCTAGGCCTAATCCCACTCTCAATCAAAATTCGAACTGATAAATTCGTACCTACCGGTAGCGCTGCCTAGGCTAGGCCTATATTTTTCGTGAATATATAGAATATGGTTTAAAGGAAAGAGCATCCTATATTATGTTCAAATAATATGTAATAGCACTGTGTATGGTTGTATTACATTTAAATAGTGATAGATGTGTATATTAATGGGATAAATACTCCGAAGTTCGCATACGCTCAGAAAATGTTGTGCAACACTGTTGCCAGATATTAATCAATCCCATTATCATTATATCATAATGGATTTTACTCATTTGCATAATTTCAAATACCTAGGACATTAATATAATATTTTCCTATCTTTTTTGTAGTGATATTTGTCTGATTTAGTGGTATATTGGTGTCTGTCTAGGGTTATAATGCATTGTGAAAGTTACCTCTGCATCTCTGACTTGGCTTAAGTACCCCTGCTTTCTTTGAGTACTACACGGCAAGAGAAGCTTTCGGTTCTGTCACAGACTGTCAATTACTGTTCAAGGTAAACACAACTGCTAAATTCGACATCATGTTCAAATAATATGTAATAGCATTATCTATGGTTGTATTAGACAACAATCGTGATAGGTTTCTATTTTATGTGGATAAATAGTATTAAGCTGAATAAACTAAATACCGAAAGTTCACTAGAGTGGTTGTTGATACATATGAGGGAGGAAGAAGATAGGAAGGAAGGGCTAGGCAGTGTTGCCAGTTGTATCGCTAGATATTACCGCTAGATGTAGAGCTATTTACTTCAATTTAGCAGCCATATTTTCATATCTAGAGAGATTTACTAGGGATAATTTAAAAATGTCAGACATTCTAGTCATATTACATTGTAAAATTTGCAAAACAAACAAACCAAAACTCTTTAGAAATTGCAGCATTATTCTAACATTGTTTGACTATGTAGCAACATGCTAGCGACTTTTGAGAAAGGATCTAGCGGTATTTTGTAGAGACATACTGGGAGGGTGGGAGGGAGGTGGTGGTTGCAGTGGTGCCAGTTGTAAAGCTACATATTACCGCTAAATGTAGAGCTATTTACTTCAATCTAGCAGCCATTTCTTTTATATCTAGAGACATTTACTAGGGATAATTTGAAAATTTCAGACATTCTAGTCATACTACATTGTAAAATTTGCAAAACAAACAAACCAAAACTCTTTAGAAATTGCAGCATTATCCTAACATTGTTTGGCTATGTAGCAACATGCTAGCGACTTTTGAGAAAGGATCTAGCGGTATTTCGTGGTAAAACTTTAGGAGGGTTAAAATACGAGTCACACGGGCAATTGCCAAAACTTTAAAGGTCCATATCATTGTTATTAAACTAAGCATTTGGCAAAGGGAGGAATTGTTAAAAACCTTAGCCAATACTCTGTCATTCACCAAAAATAAATTTGAATTTATCATTATTATTTGGTAGGGTAGGTATGTATAGGTAGGTTGGCTAAATAATTGCTGGAATTCGTAGGGACTCGAACGGTTTTGAGAGAGTTAAATAAAAAAACAAAAGATAGGACTGAATAATAAAGAGATTATGTTATTAAGCAAAACTGGGGGATGCGTGGAAGCCTATAGACTATAGACGGTAAACTTTGTGTGGGTAGCGAATTCGGTTTTAAAGTAATTTAAGAATAGACAGTTTTCAATGCTGCGGCCAAACTATTCCACCCATTTATATTTGTTTGGTATCAAAACGTTTGGAATCGCGAGCCTCACCCAACTACGCAAGCATGGCTCTGATCATCGGCGTAGCTTTCAAGATGTGGAATTTTAAGTGGAATTCGAGTTTTTTTCAAGATTGCCGGAAAAAAAAACCCACGTGCAAAAGCAAAACCTTCTCTATAAAATTTGCGGAGCATTAGTAGGGGAGTGCGTATGCCAAAGCCCAGTCGTTTCCTGTGAGTGGGAGAGACGGTATTAAGCGTCAAGTTTTTCGGGAAATCGGCTGCCACGGACCTGTTTGGCCACCATGCCGGATGTTTACCATATCAAAAGTTGCCCAATACAAAAACGCACCTCTTGTGAAAGTTTGATCCCGATCCAAAAAGCGGTTCTGGAGTTATTGCGTCGAAACCGGCGCGTAAGAAGAATTTGGATGAAATTCCAGGTTTAATGATTACAATAGGGGTTCCCCGTAGGGGACGAACCCCTAATAATATATATATATAATCTCCTTGCGAGATAGATTGACTTATATAGACTAAATTTGCTTGATCGGTGTCTTGCTTAAGGGGGGTCACCTGCTATTTTTGTTCTCTCCTTTTCTCTATTTTTCTGGCTTGTATCCATTCGGTCCCATTCAGCCTAATGTTTTTAAGATATTTATCCCCATCCAAGTGTCGATTTCTTTCTGGAGACCGATAACGAGCTAGCATTGTATGGATAAATCCGTCTTCGCTGGAGATTTTTTTTTTATGGAAAAATTTACAAATTTAGCTTGCTTTCAAAAACATTTTTTTTTAAATATGCTGGCTCGCTACCACTCGCCAGGAAAAAATCGACACCTGGATGGGGATAAACGTCTTAAAACAGTAGGCTGAATGGATACACCCCAGAGAGAGAGGGAGAAAGAGACAAAACAAAACGAGGTAGGCCACCTAAATAATATATCTCAAAGACATGAACCAAATTAGTCCCGGCACTTGGATTGCAATAATTATATGACAGACAATTACTATCCACCTTATATCCACAAATTTAGTAACAACGTGCAACAAATTTAGACCTTTATAGCTAGTGCATTTTGTTACAAGTTTCTAGATAAAATATAAGTTAGGTAAATAACAATATTCATTACCATACGCTACCATTAAATCATGCATACATGTTTCAAATATTTCATCCTAAGGCATGTATTATAAGTCAATCGTATATTATTATTTATGTTCTTATTATTATTTTGTATTATTATTATCATTATTGCAACTAAGTTAGATACAATAATACATAAGTAAGACACCATATATTTCCACTCTTTATGGACAGCTGGGATTGTAGACAACAAGATACAACTGGCAACTTATAACATTATAATTTCTTTGCCGTTCTCACCACTCATACATACGCGTCATATACAGTATATATACTGTATATATATATATATATATATATATATATATATATATATATATATATATATATATATATATATATATATATATATATATATATATATATATATATGGATGGATAGATATATATATATAGATATAAATAGATAGAGCGAGAGAGAAAGAGGAGGAGGAGGGGCAAATAATAGACAATCTGTTTTTTTAAATACTGTTATTTTAATTTAGTTTAATTAACTGTGTCTAGCTATAATTATTCAGCAGGTTTAAATACATTGGAGGTGTTATATAGATACTGAAGCATAACTATAATGATTGTGTTATTAAGGATTTAGAGACTATAACATAACACAGTCAAGATCGTGGTGTATCTCATTACTATTATATCTGCCTGAATACATTTCCTTTCTAAACCATTTCACTTTGTATTCGTATTTCCATTTAAAGCTTTGGAGATTTTAAATAGTTTTGGAATTATTCCTCAGACTCACTCAGGTGTTCAGTCGCGGACAATAGTTGTTCTTTACATCCAACTGTTCGAACACCTTAATGAGACTTTAATTAACTAGAACACAAGCTAATTAATATATAACCTTTGAGAGACTACGCATTGTTAGATTATAAAGTTCCTAGTTAAGCGAAATATTTTTGGTGAACTTTAGATGACGTAGTTTCTTGAAAATTTTATAAATGAAAATTGTTGGTCAAGTTAACCCTAGTCAGTAACATGGCGTCTTCTTTATCTTATTTGCGTTAACACTAGACGATTTTCTACAGCTTAGGAAGGAGATCTAGTAACCAAAGCGGTAAATTCTGACTCTCTTATAACTTTAGCTCCTACAAACCAATTCTAAGTTTAATAAACTCGTCATAAACAGGCAGAGAAGAAAAAAAGAATGTGTCATGGTTTACTACTCGGGTTAACGTTTACACTAAATAATAATGGGTATGAAAAAGGTAATGAAAGTGTCCATTATAATGCACTAATTTAACGGTAAATTAGTGGTAATAAAGCCATCTTATACAAGAATAGAAAGGCAAATCACCATCAATATACCCAATAAACTTACATGCCTTTATCATACCATTTATATATCCATTAACCATTGTCGGTCTAGGATCTGTTACTTGTTATTCGCCAGCTGTAGTTATATCTACTGTGGTTGTTGGGGTGGTTGTGGGTTCGGGCTCGGGCTCGAGTTTGGGTTCGGGTGCATCCAGGATGACATGTTGAATCACCTGTAACCATGAAACAGTTCAGACTTACAAAAATACAAGAACAACACTATCATTGATTTTTTTTTATTAAGAACGATATATAAATACTATATACATATTAGTATATAACAAAATGTAGATACATTTATACAGAATAACGAAAGGCATTATTAAACTACGGGGAATATGCACATAAATTAAACCATTGTGTAAGATAGATGCCCGTAGTGTGAAAGGAAACATGGTGATGAATAACGAAGCAAGATATGATAACTGCAAAATGAAAGAGAAAAGACTATGTTATGATGGCTTAAGTATTCATTAATAAGTAAACTATGCAATACAACTGACTATATTATATCTACAGATATACACGACTTCTGAATATATAGGTAATACTGTAACATGCTTTTCTCTACAAACACTGTTAAAGTATTTCGTTGATTTACGGTTACGGAACAGGCAGCAATATTGCCAACATAATCCCGGCTTTTTAAAGTTTCATAAGCGTACCTACTTATCAGAATTACTAGCTTTGTACTGTCTTATTACCGTAATATAGATACATGTTACAGTTAGGAAACCGAAATAATGGGAAACAGTTTTCCAACGTCATGATTTACGGTTTCTTATAGTTCAATTTAGGGATTTTGTTTACAGTATAGGAAGCCGATGGAGATTTTGAGAATTACTTAAGAAATTATATATGAATATAAGACGCAGACCAAAAACGGGATAGTATTTATGTCTACAATTATTATGATAGATACATTTATATGGTATTAAGGGACACATTTATATGGTATTAAGGGACAAGTTTTGAGGGCATCACACAAAAGCTTTATTAGTCATTTTTTGATGGTCAAAAGGTCTGTTTGAAACATTCTTGGGATCTTTTGCATTGGTATCAGAAAGTACACTGACAAAATTAATTTAGATCAAAATTCCTTTTAAAGTTTAACTCCTCAAGTGCCCACCAAAGTTGTCGAAAGAAATTGAAGGAAAAAGTGCCCTTTTGATTAAGAGTATTTTATACATATACATTAAATATATTCATGCTGCACTACTCAGCGACCTCTTCATTAACAGGTTATTACACTCCAAATATTTATAAAATAAAATTGACAACATATACTGCTGTTTGCGGATGATACAGTTCTGATGAGTGATAATGAATGGGAGTTGCAGGGTCTGGTAAATGAGTTTGGAACAGTGTGCGAAAAACGGAATTTGAAGATAAATGCGGGGAAGAGCAAGGTTATGGTCTTCGAAAGGGGTGAAGTCACAGAGTATGAGGTGAAGCTGAATGGTCAGGCTATGGAGATCGTCAACTCTTTTAAGTATCTGGGCAGTGTGGTGAGTAAAGATGGGACTATGGATGAAGAAGTGCGGGAGAGGGTACAACAGGGGAAGAGGGTTGTAGGAACGTTAAAAGCAGTAACAAGAAATAGGGTGGTCAGTATGGAAGTGAAGAAGTCCTTGCATGACAGTGTGGTAATCCCGACACTGACTCACGGAAGCGAAGCATGGACGTTGGTTGAGAGACTCAGACCAAGAGTGAGAGCAGTGGAAATGAATTACTTAAGGAGTGCGTGCGGAGTTACATGGAGGGATAGACAGACTAATGAGGAAGTAAGGAGGTGTGGTGTGGAGGTAGATGTGCTGGAAAGTGTGAAAAGGAACAACTTGAGATGGTTCGGCCATATGGAACGTATGGAAAGCGAGAGAATGACTAAGAGGGTGTACGAGAGCGAGGTGGAGGGACAGAGAGGGAGAGGTAGACCGAATGAGAGGTGGAAGGATGGAGTGAGGAAGTACATGAACGAAGGCGGTGCTGGTTGGGGGGAGGGGCGTCGACTGACTGGGGACAGAGGTGCATGGGGGCGGTTCGTTCGTGGCCACCCCTTCGGGGATCACGGCGTCAGGCAATAGATAGATAGATAGACAACATATTACAGAGCTACTATATATTATACTATTTTGAAAATAGTGTATATCCGATGAAAAATGGGAAACTCAACAATAATCTTTAACAACTGTTAACAACTAATATCATGGGTAAAGGCTATATATTTTATTTGTCCTTATAATATTCATATTTAGTTAAAATGGCGTAATAAGAACTAGCTATGTAACAGACAGACGTGGGGGGGGGGGGGCAACTGTACAGAAAAGAGTGCGAATCACGAATCACGATCCACCCATTTGAATTAGTATCGAACACAAACAAGACAGTGCAGTGCTTTAATATAGCCCAGATGCTTCAGAACTTGGATTTAAAGGTGGGGATGCATGGGTTGAGATAAACATGGAATGATAATCGCCAAGCTGTACATAATTATCTTGCAAAATGTAATGGCACTGAAATAATTATTAACAATGGTATAAAGGATTTTGTGGATCGTCTATACCGGGCCTGCGACGTCACAGGAGTGTAAGTCCACCATCCAGTCCAGGATGAGGATACTGGTGTGACATCACTATGAAGTCACAGGTCCGGTATAAACGATCCACAAAATCCTTTATACCATTGTTAATACTTATTTCAGTGACATTGCATTTTACAAGATAATTATAAGCAGGTTGGCGATTATTTTCCATGTTTACCTCAACCCATGCACCCCCACCTTTAAAGGTTCAAGAATCGAATAAGGTAAAACATTATGTACTGTGCACGACTGTATATACTGTATAATATACTTAAGGGGGGTCACCGGCATTTTTTATCTTTCTCTCCTTTTCTCTCTTTCCCTGGCTTGTATCCATTCGGCCTCATTCAGCCAACTGTTTTAAGATGTTTATCCCCATCCAGGTGTCGATTTATTCCTGGCGAGCGATAGCAAGCCAGCATTGTATGGAGAAATCCGGCTTCCCCGGAGAAATTTTTCTATCGAAAAATGTACAAATTTAGCTTGCTCTCAAAACAAAAATATATATATGCTACCGCTCACCAGGAAAATATTGACACCTGAATGGGGGTAAACGTCTTAAAACAGTAGGCTAAATGGTGCCGAATGGATACAAACCAAAGAGAGAGGGAGAGAAAGAGAAAAAAGCGAGGTGGGCTCCCTTAACCCACCGACGTCTTTTTAACTTTATTTTGGCTACTATTAAACTATTTTATTCATTTTAGGAAGGACCTCTAACAGTAATAGGGCTTCAAACTATCTCAACCAACCCCTTTAACCTATCACAGATCCTTCCTAAGCTGCATAATATCGTCTTAATATAGCTAGCATAAAATATACCACACGTCACTGTACTCAAAGGGTTAATACATTTAGGCTATCCGTATTGGTGGATGACTTACTTCAAGATAAACAGACTCGTGCTCTGGGTGGAGGTGGTGTGGTTCGTGAACGTATCTCTTCTCACGAACGTTGGCCTGAGTATAAACAAAGTCAATATTATATACAAATCATTATTTTAATTAGAGAGAATAATTGTCCATTGCTTCTTTGTGACAGTAAATTGTGCATTCAAGGTATATTATGTATATTATGTATATTATACTGTATATATTACCTGGCCTCCCACCCAACAATGACTGACCTGAACAGCGGCCACCATCATCATCCCCACCAACACCATTATTATAACAGCCTTCATCCCTTCACTATCTGAAACAACAAACAATTGCTACTGCATAAATTGTTACATCAAATATTTTATTTTTTTATTTTTATTTTTTCATAATGTTAGGTTCATATAATAATTATCTATAAATAATTTTCAAAGAAAAGTAAATTATTCAGTCAATGTTAAAAGTGAGATGTAAAATTTGGTAATGTATAACGCATAATTCAAGTATTAACAGTAGAATTGTATCATAATAATTTTACTCTCAGTAAAATAATACAGTGAAAACATTTAAGGTACTGTATTGACATTTTGGACTGACTCAATAATAAATTAGCTAGAAATATTTAGTCCGTTTCCAAAAAGTAAAATTACCCATGAAATTGTTTCTAGCGTGGTAAGCTGCTACAAGTAATAGGACACAATATTCTGTGATCAACACTGCTTTTTACCATAAGGGAACAAAGTATAAAGAGATGTTACGAACTGAAGGGTGAGTTATGGAGTGAGACTAAACAATGGAGGAGGGAGATCATTTACAAGACAGTGTTGGTGTTGTGTGGGTAAATAAAGGTTTAACAAGTAACATCGCCTTGATAGGAGAGATCTTACATGGTAATATTGTATAGTAAGAGTTTAACTAAGCCATGGAAGAAGGAGAGAGCTTATATTATAGATGTGTGGTTGTGTAGTGAGTGATATTGTAACAACACAATGTTAAAGGGTGGAACTTACGGGTTGATATTGTACAGGGAGTTTATGTACAGTAGTTTTGAGAGAGGGGCTTTATTATATTGTTAATGTTGAGGAAGGAGTGATATTATAACAACAGGATATTATTAATAAGGGGAGAACTTACGTGTTGTCGGTAGTGATGTTATAGAGTGAATGTGACTCTTAACAGTGATGATGTGAGAGACTCTGGTGCCACATTTATATCACCAAGATGACGACTGGAGCTCAGCTGTGGCCGCGCTGGAACCTCCCAAACAGTTACACAACACTGGGATACCTTCATACAACACCTTAACCCCTAGTGGACATGTGGACACCATTTTGGTTCCTACTGAATGTTCTAGCATTGTGTAGCACTTCATTATTAACCATATACTGCTTGCATGAGCCCAATTATATCTCGTATATCGTTTTGCATAAACATTAATGTGTATACTTAATTACTCAGACTGCATCGAGCATGATCGGGCCCTTATAAGAATGAAGAACAATTGATACAAGATGGCGACCAGTGTTATTATGTTAAGTTAGGTACTCTATCCAACACCACACAGATGGTGCCATGTATTACCACACTCTTCTATAGGAACACCACACACAATTCTTGTTATACGCGCCATGTTGAACATCTCCTGGTATAGTGTGTCTTACTACCAATGTTTTCATATTTTTTAAAGCATTATTCCCGATGCAAGCAATATTGTAGGTATGTATACAGAGGGATTGTGATATATCCATTATTATCAGTCTACTGATAATAATACTATTTCGACCAGTAGACTATTTCAACCAGTAAACTATTTCAACCAGTAGACTATTTCAACCAGTAAACTATTTCAACCAATATACTATTTCAACCAGTAGACTATTTCAACCAGTAGACTACAGTATATCAACTAGTAGATCATTTCGACCAGTAGACTATTTCAACCAGTAGACTATTTCAACCAGTAAACTATTTCAACCAGTAGACTATTTCAACTAGTAGACTCTTTCAACCAGTAGACTATTTCAACCAGTAGACTATTTCAACCAGTAGACTATTTCAACTAGTAGACTCTTTCAACCAGTAGACTATTTCAACCAGTAGACTATTTCAACCGGTAGACTATTTCAACCTGTAGACTATTTCAACCGGTAGACTATTTCAACCGGTAGACTATTTCAACCAGTAGGCCATTTCAACTATTAGACTATTTCAACCAGTAGACCATTTCAACTATTAGACTATTTCGACCAGTATATTATTTCAACCAGTGGAGTATTTCAACCAGTAAACTATTTCAACCAGTAGACTATTTCAACCAGTAGACTTTCAACCAGTAGACTATTTCAACCAGTAGACTATTTCAACCAATATACTATTAGGCTATTTCAATTACTAGACTATTTCAACTAGTAGACCACATCAACCAGTAGACCACTTCAACCAGTAGACCATTTCAACCAGTAGACCACTTCAACCAGTAGACCACATCAACTAGTAGACCACTTCAACCAGTAGACCACATCAACCAGTAGACCATATCAACCAGTAGACCATTTCAACCAGTAGACCATTTCAACCAATAGACCATATCAACCAGTAGACCATATCAACCAGTAGACCATTTCAATCAGTAGACCATATCAACCAGTAGACCATTTCAACCAGTAGACCATATCAACCAGTAGACCATTTCAACCAGTAGATCATTTCAACCAGTAGATCATTTCAACCAGTAGACCATATCAACCAGTAGACCATATCAACCAGTAGACCATATCAACCAGTAGACCATATCAATCAGTAGACCATATCAACCAGAGTCTCTGGCACTAGAGGGATTTAACAAATAACATCAGCAAATCCCAAATACCCACTTTCAGCAAGATGACTTCCATTATAATGTGATCCTAGTTTATAGTACACGGTTTTAGTCAGCTTAGGAGAGCGCTTTGAAGTTTGGTAAACAAAATAAAAAAACACATACACACTACTTAACTCAAATAAAATAAGAAACTCCCCTTACATTTAAAGACGCTACATCCAGGCAGTCATATTTCAGCTTAATATCAAGCTATGAAAGTGTATCCCCATTTAGTTGCAAACAGACCCTCTTATATAACCATTGAAGTACACCATGACACTTTCGTTAATTTGTTTTCTGGCTTATTATTGATTATTATATATTTAGGAAGGATCTACTGGGGACAAGGATTCATAAAGATTGAGTTTAGCCCTTTGAGTGCTAGAAGTCCTTCCTAAGCTGTATAAACTCGTCTAGTGCTGAGCAAAAGTGCCGCCATATTAAAGGGTTAGTTCGGAACACCAACCAGACGACATTATTCAGCTTAGAAAGGACCGATTTCGACATAGTGACAGTCGGGCTCCACAGCTGTCTTTCGTGGTAGTGACAGGTGTTGTGGATATGATGGCGCAGTTCATCAGGGTTAGTCTGGCTGCCATTAGACCATTTGTTGACATTTTGGAAGGATAT
This sequence comes from Paralithodes platypus, assembly GCA_032716605.1. Taxonomy (NCBI): domain Eukaryota; kingdom Metazoa; phylum Arthropoda; class Malacostraca; order Decapoda; family Lithodidae; genus Paralithodes; species Paralithodes platypus. The sequence continues at coordinate 14,555,852 of CM064575.1, forward strand.
CGGGGATTAATTCCATTATGCAATAACACGTTTCTTTCTTTTATTCTGATTAAAACTAGACGATACTATACAGCTTATGAAGGACCTCTAGCAATCAAAACTATATAATATATTTATTCATACGAATTCTCTCTAAGCCTAATCAAATCTTATAATAAACAGAATACATTGAAAAGGGTCCTCGATTACCAAGAGGATTATAATAATCAATGACTCATTTAACACAAGCCTAACCAACGTTCGGCGTGGTTAAATTTGTATATGTTTATTTAATTATTATTAAGAGGCTTGATTTGGTTTGACATTTTCGAGCAATATATTGGATGGCTAATCTATGCCAAAAATAACTAGCAAGGTAAAAGAAACAAGACGAGAAAAGACACAAATAAACAAGGTAGTTTATTAAAGAGATCGTAACTGTATGGTGCATATCAAGAAAATACAGGTAAGTACAGTTGGCCACATAAGTTATGTTGCTCTCCGTGATCTAGTAAATGGAAATATAAGGCGCATGATTGAATTATGAGTTTCTTGTACAGTGGTTAACTCATCTGATTAGTCAACTGATAATTAAAAGAAACCACTCTCGCGATTCATTCATACCACTTTCACTTTCATACATAAGATAACAAGAAGAAACATAACTATTATGGGCAACTGTACATGGTGTCAATTCAATGGAATTTAACTTCAAGACAGACATTTTGCGCCATATTTTGTCTGGTTGCGGTTTTGGTGTCAACACACCCTACGACTTCGAAAGAACCTGCATGACATAATCCCAGAAATTAGTTAGTAACAGTCGTATGAGTGAGTGAAAGGTTTAACAGTTTCCAGAATTATCTAAGCATGTACTACACTCAAATCATGCCTCAATATGAACGTTTACACAGCCAAATGAACCTCCGAAATGTAATTATTAGGTATACATTTATTGAGAAGTTACGACTTGGGTCGGGATAGCTCCGAAAACTTACGGCTATGATTAATATCCTAGAGAGTACTCAAAGACAAATTGTGGCTCAAAGTTTTCTAAGTCATCCTGAACGAAATTGAGCCTTATTATTACTTCACCTAGTATAATTATGCATTTCGTGAGTTCATTTAAACAATTCAGTGCTTCGATTGAATGTATAGCAATTAATTGTGTCTTTCGGTCACAAATGAATGACGTCATCTGGCGGTAATTAGAATAGATACATAAAATAACAAAAGTATCAAAAGTTTCCAGTATCATATAATAACACCTGTGATGACGCAGGTAAGGCCGGTGTCACACGATCACTTCTCCCGACAATATATTGCTGCATTTTTCGTCTGTCAGTTACAAAGTAAATGTTACATAACAATTCCGTCATTAGTAGGCGCGTTCACAGCAACAATATGTACGACATTTGTAATCTAATTCGTCTGATTGATGGCTTGAAATGGGCCATAAAAGACAACCAAAATTAATTCAGGCCCCTCAATATAATTTAAAATCTGTTGTTTTTCTAAGTTTTGATCTTGGATAGCGTCGTTGAACAAATGTAATATATTAAATGAGCTTAACAGCAACTGTACCTCATATCATTCTACTATCACATAACTCGAACACAATATTCCATCATGAACTTGTCTATGCCACCACCTACCTTTATTGTACCTCGCGATACCAAAGTAATTGAGCCCCAAATGTTGCTATAAAAACTTGGAAGTCGATAATTGCCAGAAACAGCGTTCATATTATTTCGTGAATGAATCGTTTTAAGAGTTATCTCTCAAAAGGCTCAGCTAGAATATTAGTAACACATTGTAAATACTGTACACATAATGTAATATATAATAGATAAATAACACGTTTTCAATTTCAATTTCAAAATATTTCAGCGCGATAGTATAATACTCGCATTTTTCAAGCGAGGAGGGTAGTGGTTAATTTTGTTGTCTATTTATTTATGAATGTATGTATCCATTTATACTGTATATGTATTTATTTATGAATGTATGTATCCATTTATACTGTATATGTATTTATTTGTTTACCTTCCTCGTTAGACCTCCATCAAACTTAAAAAATACCCCTTAGATCCCCCTTCTAGATAAATTTGTAAAAAAATTCGGTAGAATAATGTCCAGGCCAAAGGCCGCTTCCTCTCAAAATTACTGGCTCGCTATCGCTAGCCAGGGAAAAATCGACACCTAAATTGCATGAAAGGTTTTAATATTGACAACGAAATGGGGCGAAAACTGTTGAAATCACCAAATTAATGGGCCGAACGTCCTAAAATCTGAAAACTAATGTGGCTAAGCACGAAGGAGAAGGGGGGTCCAGAAAAACCAATCATTCCCCCTTTAATCCGTTCAAGGACTGTAAGGACCTTGCCTCTACTTGTGCTTGTTGTGCGAGGGGGGGGGGGTAATTGACCACTTGCAATTTTCAGGCTATAAGGAAGTTCGGCCTGTAAACATCGATAATAAACACAAATGTATTAATTATGTAGGTTTCTGATGGATAAATAGTATGTTGAATTTGGTTTTATGTATTTATAAATTTACTAAAACCGTATTATAGCTGGTTATTCTGCTAAATGTCGATGTCTACAGCTCCAACTTCCTTATAGAACGAAACTCGCAAGTGGTCAATTAGTGTCACGGTTTACCACAGTCCGCCTTTTAGTGGCCCGGGTTTTCTGTCACTGGCCGTTTTCTATATATCAGGTCGCTTCGCTTAAGAGGGGTGACCTGCTCTTTTTCTCTCCTTTTCTCTCTTTCTGGCTTGTATACATTCGGCCCCATTCAGCCTACTGTTTAAGACGTTTATCCCCATCCAGGTGTTGATTTTTTCCTGTTGAGCGGTAGCGAGCCAGCATATTTATAAAAAAAAATTGATCGCAGGCTAAATGTGTAAATTTTTCAATAGAAAAATGTCTCCGGCGAAGCCGGATTTCTCCAAGTAATGCTGGCTCGCTATCGCTCTAATTGTGTCCAGAAAATTAACCCCTTGAGTACCAGGGACGTCTTTTTAATCACATTCTGGCAACTTTTCGACGATTGTGTTCAGCTCACGAAGGACCTCTAGCGATAATAAGGCTTCAAACTATCTCAATCAACCCTTGTAACTGCTATAGATCCTTCCTAAGCTGCATAATATCGTCTAAATAAAATAAAGTATAACACACGTCGCTGGTACTCAAAGGGTTAAGGGCAGGAAGACCGTTTTTTCTGGACCCCCTTCTCCCTAATGTTTAGCACTACTTGTTTTGAAATTATAAGACGTTCGGCCCATTTGTTTGGCAATTTTAACATATTTTCCCCCATTTCGTTGTCAATTTTAAGACCTTTCGTGCCATTTAGGTATCGATTATTTCCTGGCGAGCGATAGCAAGCTTGCAATTTTAAGAGGAACCGGCCGGGACATTTTTCTACCGAAAAATTTACAAATTTATCTTGAAGGGGGGTCTAGGGGGTGTTGAGCTTGATGGAGGTCTAGGGAGGAAACAAACAAAAATATATGAATAAAAGAATTAATAGACCAAACAAACGGTCTGCCTCCCCTTAAGAAAAGGACGTCACCGGTACTGAATGGGTTAACACATCTGACCTCACTATAGGACCAAGATATACAGTACTGTATATCTTGTATAGGACAATCGCCAGGGGAGAACACACGAGAAGTTGGGGTGGTATTTTATATTTTTTTGTACCCGACTGTACCTATCGCCAAGTGTTCACACCATTTGTTTTAGTGCGTCATTGTGTGTGTGTTTTTTTTTGTGTGTTACTGTATGCGCGTGTGTGTGTGTGGTGGCTCGTTATCGCACACCAGGAAGAAATACACACCTGGATAGGGATAAACGTCTTAAAAACAGTAGGCTGAATGGGGCCGAATGAATACAAGCCAGAGAAAGATAGAAAAGGAGAGAAAAAACAAAAAAAAATTCTCCCCTTAACACACACTGGGCACCAATCAGCTGTTCCGGGAAATATAATAATGATCACTTGGGCTGTATGGCCGAACGTACAGTCACACAAGATTAAATTTATCGGCAACTAGTTTACGGAGATTTTTGTTTAATCATCATCATCATCATCATAATCAACATCATCATCATAACCATATTTGTTTTCTCTTTCTCTCCTTCTCTATCTTTCTCTGGTTTGTATCCATTCGGCCCCATTCAGCCAACTGTTTTAAGACTTTTATCCCCATCCATGGGTCGATTTCTTCCTGGCGAGCGATAACGAGCCAGCATTGTATGGAGAAATCCGGCTTCGCCAGAGACATTTTTCTATCGAAAAATGTACAAATTTAGCTTGCTGTCAAAAAAAAAAAAAATATATATATATATATGCTGGCTCGCTACCGCTCGCCAGGATAATATTGACACCTGGATGGGGATACACGTCTTAAAACAGTTGGCTGAATGGGGCCGAGTGAATACAAGCCAGGGATGTTGTTTTGTAATCATCATCATCATCATAATCAACACCATCGTCATCATCTTATTGTTCGTCATCACTACCATCATCATCATCATCATCATCATCATCATCATCATCATCATCATCATCATCATCACCATCATCATCATCATCATCACCACCACCACCACCACCACCACCACCACCACCACCACCACCACCATCATCATCATCATCATCATCATCATCATCATCATCACCATCACCACCACCACCACCACCACCACCACCACCATCATCATCATCATCATCATCATTAACGTCGGTTATGGTTAAGAATAGCTATTAACCCTCTCCGACATATGACGCGATTTTGAGCCTATTGGGGATGCTTTAAAGCCTTTGTTACCATCAGGGGTATTTAGAAACCTTTTGTTTAGTTACTTCAACCTCTGCAGTTGTCTTTGAGTTAGCTGTGGGCAGAAAACTAATTTTGGAGAGGTAACTATATGAGTGAGAGAACTCTTATTTCCTATTGCTATTCTGGCAACCTCTGCGTCATAAATGCGTGAAAGGGTTAAGGGGTGGCTGGCCGTTTGTTTGGTTTATTAATTCATGTATTCATATATTTTTTTTAGTTTCCTCCCTAGACCTCCATCAAGCTTAGAAAAACACCCCCTAGACCCCCCTTTAAGATGAATTCGTAAATTTTTCGGTAGAAAAAATTTCCGGCCAAAGGCCGGTTCCTCTTAAAATTGTAGGCTCGCTATCCCTCGCCAGGAAATAATCGACACCTAAATGGCACGAAAGGTCTTAAAATTGACAACGAAATGGGGCGAAATGGTCATAAAATCCCTAAACTAATGGAACCAACGTCTTAAAATCTCAAAACTAGTGGGGCTATACATTAGGGTGAAGGGGTCCAGAAAAACGGCCTGCCTCCCCCTTAAATAGGACTATAGTAATCGAGTTAATATTTCTACCATTTGGGAAAACTTAGTAGAGAATAAGTGGGGAGATTTACAGCCCGTTTGCTCAAGCCCATTTTGAGTTTTATAAGAAATTAGAGAGAATGATATTGGCCGAATTGTAGTGAATAGACTGTAGTGTTTATATACTACTCAAGCCATTATAATACTTGGCCACTTGCGAGTTTCGTTTCTATAAGGAAGTTGGAGCTGTAGACAACGATATTTAACAGAATTTACTGCAAAAAATAGGGTCGTATTACATTTATGAATACATTAAATCCAATTCAACATTCTCTTTAGCCATCAGACACCTACATTATTATTGCATTTCTGTTTAATATCGATGTTCACGGCTCCAACTTCCTTATAGCCTGAAACTCGAAAGTGGTCAATTGGTCAGGACAGGGTGGTCAATGTGCTGTACACACAGTAGAACACTTCCCGAAATTATTATTATTAGTTTTATTTGTTAATAGATTGTGAAGTTTGTCATTGTTTCAATTTGTGTTTCGTTATATAATTTGTAGCTTACCAGTTGTATTATTATTAGATTATTATTATTATTATTATTAGGGGTTCGTCCCCTACGGGGAACCCCTATTGTAATCATTAAACCTGGAATTTCATCCAAATTCTTCTTACGCGCCGGTTTCGACGCAATAACTCCAGAACCGCTTTTTGGATCGGGATCAAACTTTCACAAGAGGTGCGTTTTTGTATTGGGCAACTTTTGATATGCTAAACATCCGGCATGGTGGCCAAACAGGTCCGTGGCAGCCGATTTCCCGAAAAACTTGACGCTTAAATACCGTCTCTCCCACTCACAGGAAACGACTGGGCTTTGGCATACGCACTCCCCTACTAATGCTCCGCAAATTTTATAGAGAAGGTTTTTGCTTTTGCACGTGGTTTTTTTTCCGGCAATCTTGAAAAAAACTCGAATTCCACTTAAAATTCCACATCTTAAAAACTACGCCGATGATCAGAGCCATGCTTGCGTAGTTGGGTGAGGCTCGCGATTCCGAACGTTTTGATACCAAAAAAATATAAATGGGTGGAATAGTTTGGCCGCAGCATTGAAAACTGTCTATTCTTAAATTACTTTAAAACCGAATTCGCTACCCACACAAAGTTTACCGTCTACAGTCTATAGGCTTCCACGCATCCCCCAGTTTTGCTTAATAACATAATCTCTTTATTATTCAGTCCTATCTTTTGTTTTTTTATTTAACTCTCTCAAAACCGTTCGAGTCCCTACGAATTCCAGCAATTATTTAGCCAACCTACCTATACATACCTACCCTACCAAATAATAATGATAAATTCAAATTTATTTTTGGTGAATGACAGAGTATTGGCTAAGGATTTTAACAATTCCTCCCTTTGCCAAATGCTTGATTTAATAACAATTATATGGACCTTTAAAGTTTTGGCAATTGCCCGTGTGACTCGAATTTTAACCCTCCTAAAGTGTTACCACGAAATACCGCTAGATCCTTTCTCAAAAGTCGCTAGCATGTTGCTACATAGCCAAACAATGTTAGGATAATGCTGCAGTAGACTATTTCAACTATTAGACTATTTCAACCAGTAGACTATTTCAACCAGTAGACTCTTTCAACCAGTAGACTATCTCAACCAGTAGACTATTTCAACTAGTAGACTCTTTCAACCAGTAGACTCTTTCAACCAGTAGACTATTTCAACTATTAGACTATTTCAACCAGTAAACTATTTCAACCAGTAAACTATTTCAACCAGTAGACTATTTCAACCAGTAGACTATTTCAACCAGTAGACTATTTCAACCAGTAGACTCTTTCAACCAGTAGACTCTTTCAACCAGTAGACTCTTTCAACCAGTAGACTATTTCAACCGGTAGACTATTTCAACCTGTAGACTATTTCAACCAGTAGGCCATTTCAACTATTAGACTATTTCAACCAGTAGACCATTTCAACTATTAGACTATTTCAACCAGTAGACCATTTCAACTATTAGACTATTTCGACCAGTATATTATTTCAACCAGTGGAGTATTCAACCAGTAAACTATTTCAACCAGTAGAATATTTCAACCAGTAGACTTTCAACCAGTAGACTATTTCAACCAGTAGACTATTTCAACCAATATACTATTAGGCTATTTCAATTACTAGACTATTTCAACTAGTAGACCACATCAACCAGTAGACCACTTCAACCAGTAGACCATTTCAACCAGTAGACCATTTCAACCAGTAGACCACTTCAACCAGTAGACCACATCAACTAGTAGACCACTTCAACCAGTAGACCACATCAACCAGTAGACCATATCAACCAGTAGACCATTTTAACCAGTAGACCAATTCAACCAATAGATATCAACCAGTAGAACATTTCAATCAATAGACCAATTCAACCAGCAGACATCAACCAGTAGAACATTTCAATCAGTAGACCATTTCAATCAGTAGACCATATCAACCAGTAGACCATTTCAACCAGTAGACCATATCAACCAGTAGACCATTTCAACCAGTAGATCATTTCAACCAGTAGACCATATCAATCAGTAGACCATATCAACCAGTAGACCATATCAACCAGTAGACCATATCAATCAGTAGACCATATCAATCAGTAGACCATATCAACCAGAGTCTCTGGCACTAGAGGGATTTAACAAATAACATCAGCAAATCCCAAATACCCACTTTCAGCAAGATGACTTCCATTATAATGTGATCCTAGTTTATAGTAACACGGTTTTAGTCAGCTTAGGAGAGCGCTTTGAAGTTTGGTAAACAAAATAAAAAAAAACACATACACACTACTTAACTCAAATAAAATAAGAAACTCCCCTTACATTTAAAGACGCTACATCCAGGCAGTCATATTTCAGCTTAATATCAAGCTATGAAAGTGTATCCCCATTTAGTTGCAAACAGACCCTCTTATATAACCATTGAAGTACACCATGACACTTTCGTTAATTTGTTTTCTGGCTTATTATTGATTATTATATTTAGGAAGGATCTACTGGGGACAAGGATTCATAAAGATTGAGTTTAGCCCTTTGAGTGCTAGAAGTCCTTCCTAAGCTGTATAAACTCGTCTAGTGCTGAGCAAAAGTGCCGCCATATTAAAGGGTTAGTTCGGAACACCAACCAGACGACATTATTCAGCTTAGGAAGGACCGATTGCGACATAGTGACAGTCGGGCTCCACAGCTGTCTTTCGTGGTAGTGACAGGTGTTGTGGATATGATGGCGCAGTTCATCAGGGTTAGTCTGGCTGCCATTAGACCATTTGTTGACATTTTGGAAGGATATCGGGGATTAACTCCATTATGCAATAACACGTTTCTTTCTTTTATTCTGATTAAAACTAGACGATACTATACAGCTTATGAAGGACTTCTAGCAATCAAAACTATATAATATATTATTCACACGAATTCTCTCTAAGCCTAATCAAATCTTATAATAAACAGAATACATTGAAAAGGGTCCTCGATTACCAAGAGGATTATAATAATCAATGACTCATTTAACACAAGCCTAACCAACGTTCGGCGTGGTTAAATTTGTATATGTTTATTTAATTATTATTAAGAGGCTTGATTTGGTTTGACATTTTCGAGCAATATATTGGATGGCTAATCTATGCCAAAAATAACTAGCAAGGTAAAAGAAACAAGACGAGAAAAGACACAAATAAACAAGGTAGTTTATTAAAGAGATCGTAACTGTATGGTGCATATCAAGAAAATACAGGTAAGTACAGTTGGCCACATAAGTTATGTTGCTCTCCGTGATCTAGTAAATGGAAATATAAGGCGCATGATTGAATTATGAGTTTCTTGTACAGTGGTTAACTCATCTGATTAGTCAACTGATAATTAAAAGAAACCACTCTCGCGATTCATTCATACCACTTTAACTTTCATACATAAGATAACAAGAAGAAACATAACTATTATGGGCAACTGTACATGGTGTCAATTCAATGGAATTTAACTTCAAGACAGACATTTTGCGCCATATTTTGTCTGGTTGCGGTTTTGGTGTCAACACACCCTACGACTTCGAAAGAACCTGCATGACATAATCCCAGAAATTAGTTAGTAACAGTCGTATGAGTGAGTGAAAGGTTTAACAGTTTCCAGAATTATCTAAGCATGTACTACACTCAAATCATGCCTCAATATGAACGTTTACACAGCCAAATGAACCTCCGAAATGTAATTATTAGGTATACATTTATTGAGAAGTTACGACTTGGGTCGGGATAGCTCCGAAAACTTACGGCTATGATTAATATCCTAGAGAGTACTCAAAGACAAATTGTGGCTCAAAGTTTTCTAAGTCATCCTGAACGAAATTGAGCCTTATTATTACTTCACCTAGTATAATTATGCATTTCGTGAGTTCATTTAAACAATTCAGTGCTTCGATTGAATGTATAGCAATTAATTGTGTCTTTCGGTCACAAATGAATGACGTCCATCTGGCGGTAATTAGAATAGATACATAAAATAACAAAAGTATCAAAAGTTTCCAGTATCATATAATAACACCTGTGATGACGCAGGTAAGGCCGGTGTCACACGATCACTTCTCCCGACAATATATTGCTGCATTTTTCGTCTGTCAGTTACAAAGTAAATGTTACATAACAACTCCGTCATTAGTAGGCGCGTTCACAGCAACAATATGTACGACATTTGTAATCTAATTCGTCTGATTGATGGCTTGAAATGGGCCATAAAAGACAACCAAAATTAATTCAGGCCCCTCAATATAATTTAAAATCTGTTGTTTTTCTAAGTTTTGATCTTGGATAGCGTCGTTGAACAAATGTAATATATTAAATGAGCTTAACAGCAACTGTACCTCATATCATTCTACTATCACATAACTCGAACACAATATTCCATCATGAACTTGTCTATGCCACCACCTACCTTTATTGTACCTCGCGATACCAAAGTAATTGAGCCCCAAATGTTGCTATACAAAATTGGAAGTCGATAATTGCCAGAAACAGCGTTCATATTATTTCGTGAATGAATCGTTTTAAGAGAGTTAACTCTCAAAAGGCTCAGCTAGAATATTAGTAACACATTGTAAATACTGTACACATAATGTAATATATAATAGATAAATAACACGTTTTCAATTTCAATTTCAAAATATTTCAGCGCGATAGTATAATACTCGCATTTTTCAAGCTCCCATATGACGATTATATTTAGAATTAGAAGTACTCTACGAATCAGAAGGGCTTCAAATCTATCTCGGTTAACTCTCCCACAGTTCCCTCACACACTTCATAAAATCGTCTACCGACAGCCAGACTGACCTGAAAAACTGCGTCATCGTATTAGTCAAACATTGTATGAACATAAATAAATGGAGAGAGGAACTGCAATTTTCATGGATTTTTGGATATTCTCTGTCCCGCCCTATAAATTAGGCAATTTTAAGACGTTCTTCCTCATTCATATCATCATGTCAAATGTTTCCTGGCGAGCGATAGCATTTTTTAAGAGCTGCAATATGCGAGCCCATACGTAGCACATATACACAATTATGTGTTGGATTCGTTTGAATGGTGGCCAGATATGGATCATAGCGGACTTTATATAATATATATATATATATATATATATATATATATATATATATATATATATATATATATATATATATATATATCTGTATACCTGTATATCTTGCAAGTGCCCATCAATGTCATGTAAAAGCCTTACTGTTGCTATTATTATATCTTGGATGGAGTCGTTGAACAAATGTAAGCTAAGGAATGGTGTTAACAAGTATGTGTGTCTCGCCTATTTTCGAGATTTCGACCTGGACATCAAAATATTGTTTGAAGGTGTGTGTGTGTGGGGGGGGGGGGGGGGTCTAAGAGGCATTTTTCTTTAGTTTAAACTTTAAAGGGTGTCTGGGGAGGCGTTTTTAATAACTCGAAGGGGGTCTGGAGGATAAACTAAAATATAAATGATGGTTAAATAATTTCAAAACTCGCAATAATAAGGACAAAATATACACACACAATAACCCCCATTACCGTCGGATCAGCTCGTGTTAAATGGAAAGGAAGAACATAATTATTGAGAGAGTTTTTCCCTTTGAAAGTGGTCTTGGTATTATTGTGTTTCATACCACTCCTGCCCAGGGGTCCTTCCTGTTTGAAAAAGGAACCTGTGAGAGTGAGAGTTTTAATTATTGGTCACACATACATACACTCTTCCATACACACACACACACACACTCTCCCATATACACACACACACACTCTCCCATACACACACACACACACTCTCCCATATACACCTACTTACGCACACATGTACACACATACAGCCACACACTCCCATACACATACACTCACTCTTCCACATATACACCCACTTACACCCCTCCACACCTATACGCACACACCCACATAACCCCCCCCCCCCCTACACCTATACCTACTCCCCCTTCCCCTCCTATAGTGAAGGTAACACTTGTCACCTCAATACTGTGTAAACAAAACAAGTGTCCGGTATAACAACCATTATATCAACTATCCCTTTACTCCTCTATATAGTGGCTCATCTTTATACATTACCACACCCTCCTCTCACTCTTTCTCTTCGTTCTCCTCCACCTCTTCGTTCTCCTACACTTCCTCTTCGTTATCCTACACTTCCTCTTCATTCTTCTACACTTCCTCTTTCTACTCTTCCTTTTTGTTCTCCTTTACTTCCTCTTTCTCCTCTTCTTCGTTCTCCTACAATTCCTCTTCATCTTTCTCTTCTTTTTCTTCGTTCTCCTTCACTTCCTCCTCTTCGTTCGCCTACAATTCCTCTCTACCCCCTTCTACTTTTCGTTTTCCTTCACTTCCTCTGTCTCCTCTTCCTCTTCGTTGTCCTACACCTACTCTTCCTCCTCTTCGTTCTCTTCCTTCTCCTACACTACTTCCTCCTCTTTATCTCCCTGTACGTCCTCCTCCTCCTCCTTTATCACACTAGCTGTTTCCTCTTCCATTTCGTCTCTCCGGTCATCTGATCTTGTCCATTTCGTCACACCGCTGTAACAAAATGTATAGTTCATTATAACGAATCTAGAAATCCCGACAGCAAACACATCATAAATAAATAATTACTGTATATATATATATATATATATATATATATATATATATATATATATATATATATATATATACTGTATATATATATATATATATATATATATATAAAAAGGAGCTGACCTTTAGAGCTGATATGTCAACCATTTGGGGCGAGCAAAACAGTAAATAGGTGTGGCATTTATAGCCCGTTTTATCCAGCCCTTCCCAAATTACCAGAAGCAACGGCTCACAATGTCTAGACTCGCTATAGTTATTTGACCATAATCTTCCTTCAGTCAGGCAACCATTAGAAGAAAACAAAAACAAATATATAGGCCCTATACCGGTATATATACAGTATATACAGTATATACAGTATATATATACTGTATATACTGTATAATTATACAATATATATATATATATATATTTTTTTTTCTTTAATACATACGAGGTTGAAAGAAATGGCAATTTCTGCGTTGGAAATTTTATTATTCAAAGTTTCCAGGTCTCTGATGAGTTTTCGCTGGGTGGCAGGAAGTAGATGAAGGAGATGAGCAAAATTCATGGTGGTACAGGGTTACATAAATGTACATGATGATACAGGATATACGACGCGTTTCACTGGACAACCAGCATTATCAAGTAAGGAAGGAATGATATAAAAGGTAAACAGGAAGGGTATATATAGAGGGTGGAGGATCAGAGGAGGCGGAAAACAGGGGGCAAAAGTCTGCTATTGGTGGAAGCGTAAACTAGGAGAGAGAAAGGGGTTAACCGCTTCACGCATGCGCACTGGATGCGGGATGGTGGTCAGTAGGTGGGGTCGAAGCTGATTGGCTGCGTGTCGAGGGGCGTGGCCTAAGTTGTGTGGCGCCTGCAGAAGACGAAGCTGAAGGAGGTAGCGCGGGGGGCTGCGTCAAGGGCACCGGGGGGCGAGGAGGGGTGTTAGGTCCTGTAGGGTAGTGCCTTTTGGCAGAAGGAAGGATCTGAAGGTCCAGAGTTTGGTTGTTGATGTTGGGATGTAAGGCTTGGATATATAAAGCTTCGAGTATAGGTAATCTCCTTGGGTCACTTTCTTTATCGAGTATGGTGGTGTGTTTCTCTAACTCGTTGCGTGTGAGGTGAGGGTGGTTAGGGGTGAGATAGTGGTCTTTGATGGCTCCAGCCTGAAGGTGAAGAGTTAACCGACGTGAAAGACGAGTCTGCGTCATACCAATATAGGAATGAGGTCCACAGTCCTCATAATTACAGGTATGTTGGTAAATGACGTGATCGTCGGTCATCGGGCTCTTTATCTTGGTGGAGGCTGGTTTGTTGCGGAGAACGAGGTTGGAGGTCTTGGGGGATTTGTAATAAATTATTAATTTGATTTTGTTTTCCGGGTTGGTTGGGTGGACATGCTTGGAGATTATTTCTTTTAAGACGGCCTGGTCATTTTTGTGTTCAGAGGACATGTAATTGCGGTAGAAGATCTTAATTTCATTGGGGGGGTCAATGTTGGGAGGGCTTTGGGTGTACCATTTTTCAAGATGGTGGTTGATGGTGCTGGAGATGTCGGAGTTGGAGTATCCGTTATTTACTAAAACTTGGGATAGTCTTTCTAGTTCCTGGTGGGTGTCGGCCCAGGTAGAGCAGTGCGTGAGGGCTCTCCTAACATAGGCGGAGATGGAGGATAGAAGATAACGGCGGGGGCATTCACTATCGCCGTTGAGGCATTGTCCTGTGTTAGTAGGTTTAATGTAGACGGTGGTTTTGAACACATGGTCGTTCAGAGCTACGAGGATGTCGAGGAAGGGGAGTTGTCCATTGTTAGATTTTTCAAAGGTGAAGTTAAGTCCGGAGGAGGTCATGAAGCGACGCTGGAGTTCCTGTAGTTCGTGGAGGTCCTTGATTTGCACGAAGATGTCATCCACGTATCTACAGTAGACGGCTGGTCATCTAGATACGTCTAGATATTTCTCCCTCTGTCCTTCCACCTCACTCGTACACGCTCTTAGTCATTCTCTCGCTTCCCATACGTTCCACATGGCCGAACCATCTCAAGGTGTTCTTTTTCGCACTTTCCAGTACATTCACACCACACCTCTCTCGTACTTCCTCATTCGTCTGTCTATCCCTCCATGTAACTCTGCACACACTTCTCAAGTAACTCATTTCCATCCCTTTCACTCTTGGTTTGAATCTCTCCAACAACGTCCATGCTTCGCTTCCGTAAGTCAGTGTCGGGATTACCACACTGTCATGCAATGACTTCTTCAGTTCCATGCTGACCACCCTATTTCATGTTACTGCTTTCAGCATTCCTACAACCCTCTTCCCCTGTTGCACCCTCTCCCACACTTCTTCATCCATACTCCCATCTTTACTCTGTACACTGCCAAGATACTTAAATGAGCTGACAATCTCCATAGCCTGACCGTTCAACTTCACCTCACACTCTGTGGCTTCACCCCTTTCGAAGACCATAACCTTGCTCTTCCCCGCATTTACCTTCAGATTCCATTTTTCGCACACTGTTCCAAAAATATTTATCAGACCCTGCAACTCCCATTCATATCATCAGCAAACAGCAGTACACAAACATCCACTGCTCTTCCTTGTACCGGTGTTTCTTTTATGACTTCATCCATATACTGTATATATAGAACAACCATCTGGACATCACACACCCTTGCTTTACCAAACATTCAGATTAAAGAACTCCCTCTGTTCATTCTTCACACGTACTGATACCTTTGCACTCTCATACATACTCTTCACTGCTTTCAGCAACTTGCCATCTACTCCATATATTCTCAGTACAGTACTTTCCACATACCTTCTCTATCAACTCTGTCATTCCACTCGTTGCCTTCCCTTATTAGTGGTACCCCCACATCCACTGCTCATCCTTGCATTTCTTTTATGACTCCATCCATATACAGTTCAGTATATATTGAACAACCACGGGGACATCACACACCCTTTCTTTAACCCAAAATTCAGATCAAAGAACTCGCTCTGTTCATTCTCAACACATACTGACACCTTTGCACCCTCATACATGCTTTTCACTGCTTTCAGCAACTTGCTATCTGCTCCGTATATTCCAAGTACTTTCTACATACCGGTACCTTCTCTATCAACTCTGTCATAGGCCTTCTCCAAGTCCATGAAGGCAGCATACAACTTTTGTCCCTTCTCAAGATATTTCTCCACAACATATTTCAGGGCAAAGATCTGAGCTACACATCCTATTCCCTTCCTATGATGAATACTGTATGTTAACCGTTTCCCCAGCAATACTAACTGAAAATGCCCAAATATATTGCATGTGCTCTTCTGATTTATCTAAAATATGTAAAATTATACCAAATACTAACTACATTAGCACAAAACTCAATCAATCACAGAAACAGGATAAAAACATAGAATAAATACCCCAAAAGATGAATACGTTAACCCTTTCCCCAGCAATACTTACTGAACATGCACAAATAAATTGCATGTGCTCTCCAGATTTAGCTGAAATATGTGAAATTACACCAAATACTAACTACATTAGCACAAAAATCAATCAAACACTTTAACAGGATAAATAAAATGGAAGAAATAGCCCAAAAATGAATTTATCTATAGCCTACCGGTATATATTGCCGGACACCTTGATCCCCGAAGGGGTGACCATGAACGAAACGCCTGCGTATTTCAAACTCGCTTGAGTTATCACTCGATCGTCTTTTAGAGCTTTTTGGCCCGGGGTAATTACCACACCATCGCGTCATAAGGAGTTTGAGGGGTTAAATTGCTAGATACATAGAGAAAGAGGAATGCCAAGTAAAGCTAAACAAAAATATATAAGATATTTTTAACATCTATCTATCATCTATTGCCTGACGCTGTGATCCCCGAAGGGGTGACCAAGAATGAACCGCCCCCATGCACCTCTGTCCCCAGTCAGTCGACGCCCCTCCCCCCAACCAGCACCGCCTTCGTTCATGTACTTCCTCACTCCATCCTTCCACCTCTCATTCGGTCTATCTCTCCCTCTCTGTCCCTCCACCTTGCTCTCATACACCCTCTTAGTCATTCTCTCGCTTTCCATACGGTCCATATGGCCGAACCATCTCAAGTTGTTCCTTTTCACACTTTCCAGCACATCTACCTCCACACCACACCTCCTTCTTACTTCCTCATTAGTCTGTCTATCCCTCCATGTAACTCCGCACGCACTCCTTAAGTAATTCATTTCCACTGCTCTCACTCTTGGTCTGAGTCTCTCAACCAACGTCCATGCTTCGCTTCCGTAAGTCAGTGTCGGGATTACCACACTGTCATACAAGGACTTCTTCACTTCCATACTGACCACCCTATTTCTTGTACTGCTTTTAGCGTTCCTACAACCCTCTTCCCCTGTTGTACCCTCTCCCGCACTTCTTCATCCATAGTCCCATCTTTACTCAACACACTGCCCAGCTACTTAAGAGTTGACGATCTCCATAGCCTGACCGTTCAGCTTCACCTCACACTCTGTGACTTCACCCCTTTCGAAGACCATAACCTTGCTCTTCCCCCGCATTTACCTTCAAATTCCGTTTTTCGCACACTGTTCCAAACTCATTTACCAGACCCTGCAACTCCCATTCATTATCACTCATCAGAACTGTATCATCCGCAAACAGCAGTATAGGTAGCTTCCACTCAATTCCCTCCCTTTTCAGCGATACACCAACATCCACTGCTCTTGATAGTATTTCTTTTATGACTCCATCCATATATACAGTAAACAACCACAGGGACATCACACACCCCTGTTTCGAACCAACATTCAGGTCAAAGAACTCGCTCTGCTCACTCTCCACACATACTGCCGCCTTTACACCCTCATAACATGCTCTTCACTGCTTTCAGCAACTTGCCCTCTACTCCGTATATTCTAAGTACTTTCCACAAACCTTCTCTATCCACTCTGTCATAGGCCTTCTCCAAGTCCATAACGGCAATATACACCTTTTGTTTCTTCTCCAGATACTTCTCCACAACACAATTCAGGGTAAAAATCTGATCTACACATCCTCTTCCCTTCCTAAAAACCTCCCTGCTCGTCGCCTATCCATTTCTCCGTTCTCACTCTCTCTCTCAATCACTACCGGTACCCTACTGTATACCTTCCCTACTACGCTTAGAAGACATATTCCTCGGTGGTTACCACACACTCCTCTTTCCCCTTATATAGGGGGGACTATTATGCCAGTCTTCCAGTCATCGGGTGCACTCCCCTTCTCCCATGCTAGTTTGCACATTTTCCATACCCATTCTATCACTATCTCACCACCATACCTCAACATTTCCCCACACACTCCATCTGTTCCTGGTGCTTTCCCCAACTTCACTCTTTTCATGGCTTCCCACACTTCTGACCTCCTGATCCCCACCTCCTCCTCCACTACTTCTCTTCTTCTCCCTCCCATACCATATCCAGCTATGTTTGCTGGCTCTTCATTCCTTTCATTTAGCAACTCACTGAAGTACTCCCTCCATCTTTCGACTCTCTCTTGCTTCTCGGCTAGCATTCTCCCATTCTTATCTTTCACACCCTTACTGTTTCCCTTGCTACCTTCCCTAACTTTCTTGACTTCTTCCCAGAACAGTTTCTTACTCTCCCTCCATTTTACACTCAGGTGCTCGTTTCTGTCTCTCGGAATCTTCATTCCCTCTACTACCCAACCACTCTCTATATGCTTTCTTTTCTTCCACAGCTATTCTTACCTCTTCTGTCCACCATGCTGTACCTTTCACTCCCCTCCCTCTTCTCCTCACTCCACACACCTCCTCACATGCTGCACAGATCTCATCCTTAAACACCTTGCTCATCTCCTCCACTTCCTCCATAACTTCCAGGTCGAACCCACCTAGTCGTCTTTCCACTGCTCTCCTGTACTCCTCCCTGACTTCCTCCTCCTGCAAACCTCTCCACCCTCCTCACCATTCCACCCTCCTCTCGCCTCCCTCCAGCTCTCCTCACCCAATTCTTTTGTATCCTAACCTTAGCTACCACTACATAATGATCAGACAGACCCCCTCCAATACCCCAATACACCCTAGCATCCATCACAGATTTCTTCATTCGTTCATCCACACATACATAATCAATCAATGACTTTCGTTCCACCACTGTCTGATCCTTCATCGTCAACATCCGTTTCCACGTGTACCTGTGGATCATTCTGTGTCAGAAGAAGGTGTTGGCTATCCACAGCCGTCCTCCCCACACATACGTCCACAAGTGCACTACCATTCCCATTCACCTCTGATGGTACCCCCCACCATCACCACCACTCCCTCAACTTTCCTATCACCCACCTTACCATTCATATCCCCAATCAGAAATATTCTTTCGTTCTTGTCAAACTTCTCCAGTCACGCCTCCACATTCATCCAGAACTTCTCTTTCTTTCTTTCAAGTATATCCTCTGGTCGGGGCATACACGCATACAATCAATACAATATTTTTAACATGAGGTTGCTTATAATAATTTGTACCTCTGCAGTTTCTCCATGGCTAACGAAAAAGGTCACATTCCTAAGAAGCCCCAACCAAAAAGGCCAAGCTTCTGTACAGAACAAATGCCACACCATTACCCTTATGGTGACCCTATCAAATAATCAAAACAACCACACTTCTTAACCCAATTCCCGTGGGCCCCTCATATGACGGAGACGATTTTCCGGCTATTTTGTAGCCTGTGAGCCAGGCCATCTTTTGCAGGCAGCACGGATGGATGTCAGCCGGAGCAACAGGCCCCGCCACGACACTGAGGTTTGTGTGAGTGAGAGTTCACTTATGTGCAGCGTCACACATAGCGAAAACAGAAAATAATTGGTAATTATTAGCGATTTCGCCTAGGCCTATCGGATTTGGTAATTTTTAGCAATTTTGCCCTTCGTTTGCAAGATCCTTACAAGAAAACCAGACGTCGTACAGGGATGATTCAGGAGTAATTTGAAAGCTATTACCGTACTTTCATGAATACATAATTGTATTACGCTCTGGCTTTTGCTTATGCATGAAAATGAGCAGGGAATGAAGGCAATTTCGGGCAATTATGCCTACTCGTACAGGAGTCCTTGGAGCGGCTTCGGTCGCGCCGGGAATTTCCACACCTCACACCACACACACACATCACACAGTTTTTCCTACACCGAGAAATGACTCTCCGGCTGTCATTTCTCGAAGACTTCTTCTAGCCGGAGACATTGAGAGCAACCCAGGACCCACCTACACATACATATGTCCAACTTGCTCAAAACCCATCGCTTCGAGTCGCCACACTAATGGTTCAGTTTTCTGCAATTCATGCAGGAACTGGACCCACTTCACCTGCACAACACTTGCCTCCAAGAAACACTACACGAACACCTGGCCCTGTTCCTCATGCCGCTCCCTCTCCCAGTCAAATCCCTCGACTAAAACCCGTCCACCTCTCCTCCCCAACCCACCTAACCTTCCCATATCATCCACTCCCCCCCCTAAAACCTGTCCACCTCTCCTCCCTAACCCACCTAACCTTCCCATACCATCCACATCCTCAACTCAACATACCACACCCCATTCTAATCCATTCCAACCCCCATCTGCTCCCCAATCCCCACCCCCATCTCACCCATCCCAACCCCCAGCCCCTCCCTCACCCCCACCCCCCCACCACCCCCTCCCTCACCCCCACCCCATCCTCGTGCAGCAGCACCCAACATACATCGTGCACATAACATTAACATTCTCCAATTGAACATAGATGGCATCAACACAAAGAAACTCGCACACTTCATCACACAACCACAACATA